>BSXT01001235.1:0-38383 GCA_030267785.1 Phytophthora fragariaefolia
TTGGTCGACGCCACCTTCTGGAACCACTTGGCCGACGGACGCGGGATGCGAGCGAGGTCCGACGGCTTCGGCTCGTAGAAGTCGGGTGACCCGGACTCGGACGTGTAGTTGACGTAGTACAGACCGAACCGCGATTCGTACGACCCCCACTCGTAGTTGTCGAGGAACGACCAGGCAGTGTATCCGATGATGGGGATGTGTTCCTCGGTGATGGCCTTGTGTACTTGGTCCAGGTACGCCTGGAAATACCATAGTTGGTCAGGATTATCGATCTCGTCGTCACCGCACCACCCGTTCTCTGTGAGTAGGATGTCGGCGGAGGTGTCGTGTTGATGAAGCCACTTGATGGTGACAAGATATCCTGGTGGGTAGGCCGTGAACGACGCGCAGTGTGAATCTTGCAACGCCTTCTGGCTACGCTGCCTAGTGCCTGGAACGGTTTGAGAGATATCGACGCCGCGGTCACGCTGCCAGCCCACCGCGAGTTGGTTACAATCTGTCTTCGATGCACTTGAACCACAGTCCGTAGCAGCCCGAGTGGAGTAATGGTTGAGCATGAACAGATCGTACGATCCCTTCAGGAGCTGGATCTGCTTGGGTGTGAAGCGGGGAAGACGGTCGCCAACAATCTCGCGCATGACAGAAGGGTAGTCCCCTGAGACGATAGGAGATAGGAACCAGCCAACGTCGAACTCCAATTTACGCGAAGCAGCCTCGACATCGGCAGGATTCGATCCATCGAGTGGATATGCGTAATCTGCGTTCAACACGATGGCAATGCGAGCCTTGTCGTTAATGACGTCTGCGTCCTTCAGCTCGCGGAACTGCTGGACGGCCAGCGCGTGCGAGAGCAGCACGTTGTGTGTTGCGGTGTACACCTGCGTAGCCGAACCGGTGAATCCGGGAGCCTCTCTGCCGGTGGCGTACCCGGCCGTCGTGAAGGATAGAGGCTCGTTGAACGTGGTCCAGAGCTGCACCTTGCTTCCATACTCATGGAACATGAGGGTTGCAAACTCCGCGAAGTGCTGGACGATGTCCGAGTTGAGCCATCCCTGAGGAGACAGCTCCGTGTGCAGCTCGAGGGGCAGGTCCCAGTGGTAGAGCGTCAAGATGGGCTCCATGCCGTTCGCGTTGAGGTCGTCAATCAGCGAGTGGTAGAACGCGATGCCTTCCGGGTTGGGGCGCATGCCGTGTAGTGCCGGGTCCCAGTTCATGACGCGCGACCACGAGACGGAGAAGCGGAAGCTCTGCAGCCCCGTTTCCACCATGAGCTTCACGTCGTCCTTGTAGCGGTGGTAAAAGTCGTCGGCCACGTTGGCGCATTTCACGCCCGGCCGTTCCCGGCAGAACTGGTCCCAAATGCTCGGCGTGCGGCCGCCTTCCTTCACCGCTCCTTCGACCTGGTACGCCGCTGTAGCCGAGCCGAAGAGGAAATCGCTCGGGAAGCAGCGAGCGTCCGAGGCGGAGGCCGTGGCCAGCAGCACCGCCACCCCGCCAAGAAACCGCAAAACTCGCTGCATCACTCAATGCCGTTCCTCGCGAAGCTGGTGACGACTGATGGAATTTGCAGCAATGCACGTCGCCCGCAGAGGATTCCCGGCCGCAACAATGATGAGTGGCGTGCATGTCATTGAAGTTTCGGCGCACTTCAAGTTCATGCAAGCCATGCCAAGGGTGACAAAACGTGTGGCCACAAAGCGGAAGTTGATTCGTGCAGAGTCTGGCCAACTTCAACTTGGCACATACAAACATGCAGTGATTGCTTTACTAATTCAGGGGTAGGCGTGTTCGACTGAGACTATACCCCCCCCCCGCAAGTCTCACCATTGTCGGATTTGCATCTCGTTGATGTTAATGCGTCTCGCCACTCGAGTCCTCCAACTACTCGGCGTCGCAGCTTCTGTCGCGGTGGGGGCCACAGCCTCCCGCTGCTTCCCGAACGATTTTCTCTTCGGGTCGGCCACCGCGTCGTATCAGGTCGAGGGAGCGGTGAAGGAAGGCGGCCGCACGCCGAGTATTTGGGATGAGTACTGCCGGACGCAACGAGGCCTCAAGTGCGCCAATGTGGCCGACGACTTCTACCACCGGTACAAGGACGACGTGAAGCTCATGGTCGAAACGGGGCTGCAGAGCTTCCGCTTCTCCGTCTCGTGGTCGCGCGTCATGAACTGGGACGCCGCCATGGCCCGCATGCGTCCCAACCCGGAGGGTATCGCGTTCTACCACTCACTGATTGACGAGCTCAGTTCGAACGGTATTGTGCCGATCCTGACCATTTACCACTGGGATCTGCCGATTGAGCTGCACACTCAGCTGCGCGAAGAAGGCTGGCTAGATCCAGAGATCATCGACCATTACGTCGAGTACGCCACGCTTCTGTTTAACCAGTACGGCAAGAAGGTGGCCTACTGGGCGACGTTCAATGAACCACTCTCGTTCTCGGTGGGTGGCTATGCATTGGGGATGGGGGCACCGGGATACACGGGATCCAAAACGCAAGCGTACACGGTGACGCACAATGTGTTGCTGTCCCACGCGAAGGCTGTTCAGACATTCCGGGAGCTCAAGGCAAGCAACGTAGTCGGAGACAACGCTCGGATCGGTATTGTCCTGAACGCTGATTTTGCCTATCCGTTGGACCCTACCGATGAAGCCGATGTTGCTGCAGCGTCCCGGAAAATGGAGTTTGACGTGGGCTGGTTCCTCTCACCGCTTGTGACGGGAGACTATCCACCGGTGATGCGGGAAATTGTTGGCGACAGGCTTCCTCAATTCTACGGGGGTCAGTCGGAACTACTCAAGGGGTCATATGATCTGCTCATGCTTAACCACTACGCATCTCGCCAAGTGACAAGTTGCAATTCCAAGACATCAAACAAGGACTGTGACACACTTTCTCCAGGCATCGAGCAAGACCGTGGAATCGACGATTCACACATCGTCCCGGGTACCAGACAACGCAGCCAGAAGGCGTTGCAGGATTCACACTGCGCATTCTTCACGGCCTACCCACCAGGATATCTTGACACCATCAAGTGGCTTCATCAACACGACACCTCCGCCGACATCCTACTCACAGAGAACGGGTGGTGCGGTGACGACGAGATCGATAATCCTGACCAACTATGGTATTTCCAGGCGTACCTGGACCAAGTACACAAGGCCATCACCGAGGAACACATCCCCATCATCGGATACACTGCCTGGTCGTTCCTCGACAACTACGAGTGGGGGTCGTACGAATCGCGGTTCGGTCTGTACTACGTCAACTACACGTCCGAGTCCGGGTCACCCGACTTCTACGAGCCGAAGCCGTCGGACCTCGCTCGCATCCCGCGTCCGTCGGCCAAGTGGTTCCAGAAGGTGGCGTCGACCAAGTGTCTGGGAGCGGAGGAGTCTGCTGGGGTCACGGCGACGGCACCCGAGAGTGCCGGCCACAGTCACCACGTGTGGCGTTGGCTCTTTGGCACCGTGGCGTTCGCGGCAGTGGCTTTTGTGGCCGTGGTCGTGCTGGTGTTCGTGCTGGGTCGTCGCATTTGGCGCCACTTCCGTGGCCATGAGGAAGGCTCAGCCACCGAAGCCACTCGCTTGCTGTAGGTTGTACAGTTGCAGCCATGCTTTTAACGTGTCAAATGCTGTTGCTTCACAATATGATGAAGTTGAAACGCCATTCGTAATGTTTGAAGGTTGTCAAAGGTTTTCGTTTGCTGTGTTTCGTTTTATTTTGCTACTACTTGAAGTGTACCACAGTACTTTGAAATACTACGTAAATTAGTAGTAGTAGTAGTAGTAGTAGTAGATTATAACTGCAATGAAACACAGACTATGTTTTCTTGTCCGAAGAGCATTTTTTCAAGGTGTTCTTTATTTTAAAAAAATATTCCAGAGTATTTTAATTAGCTGTGATGAACGACAACAGCATTGCGCTGACATTGAGCCCAAGATACATCTTCTGTATCATTTAAGATACATCTTCTCGTTTTTAGTGGTATCCTTCATCCGCCTCGAAAGTACATGAATTCGGACCCGCAGTAGAGTCCGCTGTGTGTCCTCTGGGAGAGCAATGCTGCCACTTCCAAGCCGATCAATCGGCCACGGAGCATCAGAGAGTACCACCGCACGCTGCGCATGCACGCGCACAGCAACTAATGTCCTCTGAAAAACCAGAACAGCGTCTGGTTCTGCCATTATCCCTGAAACAGCCCAGCAAGCAGCCCCGTTACAAGTCGAAGCCGGACACTTAGCGTCAGTCCTCCCATCCCAGAGTTCCTCCAAGGGGACGTATAGTGGGTAGACACCAATCCGGATACAGAGGACAATTGCCGGCCTCCTCACTTACGGCGCAGGGTATCACCAGCGCATTCGCTAGCACACGATAAGCACCGGCGAGTCGGGCATTTTCATGGTCGATAGAAGCTCTAAATGACTGTAATGCAACCTCACTTAAAACGAGACGTCAGTCCTCCCATCCACTTCGGCGGGCGCACCAAGATAGCTATCGACTGAGCTTGTGAGTGGTAGACAGGGCATGATGTCGCGTTACCGCTTCCTCCATCGTTCACTTCAACACCCAGAATTCAACACCACCGGTTATACTTTTTTTATAGAGGGTTTGGAAGGCACCCAGACGTCTTCGAGAAGTTGCGCTGACCTCTATCGATCCTCCGGTCCTAGCACTTGTGCTGGATCTTGGGCGAGGTCCTCGCCTCACCACAAGCTTTCGATCCAGTGCTGGCCTACCGTACATCAAGTATAGATGCTTGGCCGTGTCCAGGTATTTTCTGGGTGTCGGGTAGCCTCACAGCGCGACACGGAGCGGTCCCATACTCCCGTTATCCGGATAAGCCCTTCAATCGAAGGCCTGCAGCTGCAGGAGGTGCGGCTGATTGTGGACGGAGTGTTCTCGTCCTGCATCATGTCCCCGTGCACCTTCAGCACCTGCACGCAATTTGGGATGCCACCGATGGCTTGTACAGCTTGAACGACAGGGCACTCAGCATCGACAACTTCAAGCCGACACTGCAGAGTAATGGCACAGAGCTTATCTCCTTGTTACCAACCATCTCGGACGATATATCAACTTTATGCAGTACGAGAACGTGACGTTCGAAGAGTTATACACAGCGATAGTCACCAACTCAGCTAGTGCTGGAGACGTACGACTACGCCAATACGGTCGTGTACGCAACCCCTGGACCTGAACACCACGAGCCCGGGCGACTACCCGTGTCCTTCGGGCTCATATATGACCATGGTTGGCACTGTGTCACAGAGGCGGGTTGCTATCGTTGGCAGCCGTCTCGCTGTCATCCTGATGCACTTCACTGCTCACCTCCGAGTGCTCGGCTTAGGTTACTAAACTGTACATCGCTAGTACTACCATCTACTACAAGCGATGTTGCTGCAGACGATAAAGCTATTCGCACTAGTAGCTGACTATACTGAAAATGTTGATCTACATCATAATGCAAAGCAGGTAGGTCGATTTTGCGAAGTATTCGCTATTGCGGAAGCAATATAGACGAGCGACAATGGGCTGGATGATGAATCGGCTACGAATTATTTCTCGACAACGCACCGAGTCTCTTCGCGTATCCTTCAATCATTTCACCATAGTTCGGGATGTGATCAAACATTCGTTTGAGCGTTTCCACTGGTTCCTTTTCGGCTACCCATTTGTCGATATGCGAACTTTGCAGTTTTGGTACCAGCTTCTCCGTGCTGGGGTCCTTCTTCGCCGTATTGAAGATACGTAGTATGTTGATGTCATTATAGTTAGCTCTCAAGCCATCAATTATGGTAGTTTTCTGCTCGGGATAGAGCTGGTTAAAGTCATCCAGATATTCTACCCACGTTTGAAACTTCGGATTAGCGAGAGTCTTGTCTCCTGCTTTGTTGAGGCCCAAGAAGCGGAACACTTCTTGGGGAAGTTTCTTTTCTGCTAACCAGTATTGATGCCACTCCCTCTCGACCGATTTCGCAATGTTCAGAGTGTTCGGATTTTTCATTGCCCTCTCAATCATTAGATCAACGCCACCCCATTGATAATTCCAAAGGAGCGGCTCGAACCATGATTCGTGTTGACCAGGGTGTTTTTTGTTGAAATCCCAGACGTAGTCCTTCCACCTCTTAAATAGAGGATTACCGAGGATTGTATCACCCACATCGTCCAACGCCAACAGCTTAAATGCCTTTGCGGGTGACTCGTTATTTGCGAGATAGCCTCGGATCTTCTCGATCTGGGTCTTTGTTGCCGCAGCTTCCATGCTCGGGAACTTCGAGGCTATTAGAAGAATCTGGTTCAGAGGCCTGTCCTTGAACCGAGCTTCTAATGTTGAGAGCAACTTCGTCACCTTGTCGGGGCTTTCGGTGATGAAGATGTTCATATAAGATACCCACGTGCTAACGAGAGGATTATCAGTGAAGGTACCCGCTCGCCCATCGATCATTAGTAGGTTGGCCACATCATCAACCGATTTTCCTTCGTTCCACCATATTTCAACTGCGCTGACTCTAATTTTGTGACAACATCTCGAGTTGCATCATTAGCCTTAGCCGCGCGAATCACCCATGCTGCATTGTCGTTTCCAAATCTCCGCATAAACATATCGAACACTCCTGTTTGGCGGTGAGGAAACTCCGCGTTGTAAGCGTGCAGGTATCGAACCCAACCAGCGAACAAGGAGTTCTCAAAAAGCTTGCTTGATGCTTGACCCAGCCCAAGCTCTACCAAAGCGTCATCCGGTGATTTTCGACTGCTTAACCAAACGTATATTAGTTGTTCCTGTAGCTTGGTGGCGGCGCTCTTTGTTGCTTCCACCTTCATTCCTGCCGCAGCCATATTGAACAGTACGTGATCGTCATAACGGTGGAGCCTTAGTGTCGGGACCATCGTCGTTGCTTTTTCGGGGTATCTTGCGTTGAAATCGTCCACATACTTGACCCAAACGTTAAACTTGGCGTTTCTGATAAGGTCCCTTTCTATCTTGTCAAGTTCCATCAAACGGAAGACGTCATCTGGGTCTTTTGCTGTGGCAACCCAGTGCTGCATTAGCTTCCCTTCCAATTTTGCGGCGAGATCCTTTGTTCTCGTGATGAACTGGGCTCCTTCAATCATTTTGTATAGGGCCGCATCCCCGAAGTGAGTCGACAGGATGGACATCGCAGAATTTTTTCTTGTGGATACTTTGGCATTCAAATCGTCGACATAACTGAGCCACTGTGGGAACTCGTCGAGGTAGATCAACCAGCTTTCGACCTTGTCTAGACGCATGCGAACGAAGACAGAATCTGCAGGTTTGCCTTTGTCAAGGCAGCTTTGAAGTTTTTCTGGGGTTACTTTTGAAGACGCCAACGTTTTGAGCTTTTCAGTGAAGGGTACCGAAAGCCCTCCCCTCTCTCCTTTATTTCCATCGTCACCAGCTCTCAGAACCCTCACGGAGGGGCCACCACTTTCACTCAGAGTGTAAACACTGGCCCATACGGAGTAAGCAGAGCTGCGCCGTTTAGCATCTACCACCTCACCTAATTGTGCGACAAAAGCGATGGCAATGATGAGGATAGGCAACTTTATCAGCCGACGGAATCGCATTGGTTTGGTTGATTCAAGGTCTACGGAGAAAGTTGTAGAATGAGCAGGGGTTGAGCTTTTGTCATATCATTGCAGTATTCTGCGTGAATACTAGGCGCCTGATATATATAAATAACGAAAATCTATAGACTTTGTATGGCCACGGGGATAACACCACATTAGCGTAGTGAGAGGTCAACCTTGTATGGGTTATCTAATCCTTCTCCAGCGGTGTGATCAGATTTTTCAGCACATCCAATTCCAGATTTACACATCACGGTAGACCCGACATAATAAATATAGAAGGCTATTATTCGTCCCGAATTCCCGCAGACTACAGTGCCCATTCGACACAGGCTGTGACTCAGCCCAATCCACAGAATCACCCAAGCGCTTCATACATGTACATATCGCATAGTGTTCATGCTTTGTAAATTTACTGTACTTTATTGGGGAAACCTTTTGAGAGCAGGCTGGCAAGACGAGGCACAATACAAAGCACTTACGTGATACGGCAAGACAGAAGTGCTTAATGCGCGAAAGTTCACACTAGATATGCAGCTCCTGATGGCGGTGACCGACACTTGTACCATCTTAGGGAGGGCGTTCTTTCGAGGGTCCAAGTTGGAGTCAACTTAAAATTGGTGAGGGGTTTTGTGCAAAAGACGATTTTTTTTACTAGGGATAGTGGTCGTTTGACGACGGGTCACTGCTAGGATAGCTGTCCGCCGTGTCATTGGATGAAATGTTAATCTTTTCTATCATTCTCATGCAAATGTCGGCTACTGTATAAGGTTGTACCACTGACTGAATAAGACCGAAACAAAACACATGTACATGTACACATAGGAGCACTTTTGATCATCAGGTGATCATTGAATTGTTGGCTACCCGAATCGTAAACCTGCTCATGTGCAGAGACCGTGGTTTCATGGCGATAAACTTTTGCACAATATTTGTACAGGTATCGTATAGCGCGTTTCATTCAAAAATTCCGAGGTCGGTTAGTCAAATGCAAATCGCCCAGCCCCTGCAAACGAATATAATATGAAGTGACTCGAAGGCGTTTCCGCATTAGGTCGAATGTTGTCGGATCGCATAACATGGTCGATAACGCGGTCCATCAATGCAGTGCACGCAATCGCATTCATTATTCATTATTCATTCAACTTTCGGGAGGAGCGAGTTTGCGTATCTGTGTGCGGTAGTGCGGGGTACCCAGCAGCTCCCTCACCTTCTGGCAACTAAATGAAAAACATGCAGTTCTTGAGGTCGCTGTGCAGCTCTGTGAAGTCGAAATTGGAGGCACTCGAATTGAACGAGCCCACAGTGGACGCGCCGTCGGAGCCTTCGTTCAGGAAGAAACGTGCGCGCCCAGCAGCCAGATGGGCGTAATATGCAGGAGTAGCAAACGAAACTGAGCGCGTGCAACGCGCAAACGTGTATCCGAGATGGTACGTAAGGCGTTGTACATCTTCAGCCGTCATTTTGTTCTCATCATGCAACACAGTGTAGTGACACGGGACACTTGTACCCTGGATGCCACTGTGGCCATATAAGAAGAAATCGAAGCGGTGCGAGTCGACGATTCCTGTATCGATCACAGTTCCAGGGACCACGTTGCCCTTGCGATCACCATCGCGCGAATTGATCGGGAAGGCTCTCATATGGTGCCTTTTGTTCACAATGACAAACGTAACTGGCGGATTATACCCGTCAGAAAGCATTTTGAATGCTTTTCGCAGAGCTCGCATCTCCGTCTGCAAAATGTCGTGGAACTGCCCCTCGCTGACACCATCACGGTAATATACCACATGCTCCGGTTTCCTGTTTGTACTTTGGTAGTAAGCCAAGAAAAGATCACGAAGCATGTGGGGCAATAGCTGGATGTCGCTTGAGGCCTTTTGGGCGGCGACACGTGCCACGTACTTCGCTGAGTATCGGTCCAGAGAAGCTACAACAGAAGCAATCGATGGTCGGGACCCGATGCCTGAGCGAGGGTGTTCCACATCGGCGCCGATGATGATCGTTGGTGCATCGCTCACCAACGGCAAAGCCTCGCGCAGGATAGAGTTCTTTCCACTTAACTTCATATTGATCTTCAGACAAACGTTTGCGCAGTACTGCGGGTTTGCTTTGCGAACATTCTGTGAAACAATGCACTGGCTGGGAATTCCCAACACCGTGTCGGACATGCGCTTAATATCACCATAGGACCCGACGCTCTTATCTTGCTTGATCACCATGATGAGCTGTGGAGGGCCTCTGTTGCGTGATTCTAGCTCCTTAAAACACATTTGCATAAGCTCTTCAACCTGAGCCCCACGGAAATTGTCCATGTGAACCATGTGTGGGTTACTGTCCTCGATAGTGAGCCCACTCTTTCCTGCCATGTCCACCAGACTGCGTATGAACCCTTGGACATCGCGTTCACCGACATTGGCCGTGATCACAACACCCCAGTTACGCAAAGTGGCACCTTCCACAAATCGCTTGTCGCGCAAATTCCATTGACCCCCCGACGGACGTTCGGACACATTTGCATATTGCACATCAGGTGGATTCATCACACGGGCATCCACTGTCTCTAGACGTTGTTCCACCTTTATACCAAAAGCAGACAAGTAGGGATCGTTCTCAAAACCAGCTTGGCGAACTTGATCAATGATATTTTCCTGACGAGTGCGTGGGTTCTGACTCGTTTGTCGGATAATCTCTGCCGTGTCGAGCTCGTTAATATTCGGGCAGCGCTGTCCCGGCGCCACTTCGCACAGCTCAATCGGCAGCCAATTTTCTTTACCTGGGCGCTTACTGCCTACGTTCACCAGAGGCAATTGTGGGTATCTCAAGTTCATATTGTACCGCTTGCTGAAGTAATCAGCGACCGACATCGTTTCGCCCTTGATTGTCACAATCGTCTGGTTCGCGGGTTGCGCACTAATACCGAAAATGGCACGCTTTCGGTCCTTCCGATGCGTCGGAACGACCTCAATCTTACGCAGCGCACGAGCTAAGTTCTTTGCGTCTCGATCCGACAAAGCACGAACGTCATTTGGCGAACGTGCATTCAGCGCGGCTAGTACAAGTTCCATTAGCTCTTTCGGTGCGTAAAAAACTGTGGCTGCTTGATCCACGTTCATGAGCAATTTACGATCCGCAACACGGACAGCCTGGTGGTAGCCCCAGCACAGTTCTTTGCCGCCCTTCAGCGGAAACGTCTTCTTCATCGAAAAAAAGTTGCGGCCTACAGCAATCAACCGCTGAGCTCCTAGATGGCGCGCAGCCACATCTAGCGCCTGCAGAACCGGCATGACGTTTACGTCCGGATTGGAGTAGTAATCGTTCAACGAATTTGTGGCAATGGTTTCAGCAAGCTTGATCTTCACCACAAAAGTGGGAGGGCCTCGAAAAGGGCGGCGAGCTGCCCCGCCAGCTGCTGCTGGGGGTGCAGGCGCGGGTGTTGGACTGGGGCCATCCGGGTTGACGTCGACGAACGTTTTCGAGTGCGCCTCCCACGGCAGCATTTTGGGCGCAAACATGGCAGACATGCCGTCGTGGACGACACGAAGACCTCCAAACTCGGCTTCATATTGCCGCAAGGCAGCGTTGATGACGTTGCGCACTAACGACCGCGGGAGCGGTCGTTCCGGACGCTGCTCGCGCTTCGGCAGGGCTGAAGCGTCACTCATCTCCACGTCCTTGTCCTCCTTGTTCTCCTTCTCATCTTTGCCTTCTTGCTTCGGCTCGTCGCCCATGGTCTCATCCTTTTGGTCGCCAGGCGCTCCGCCAGCGGGGCCGTACTTCGAGTCTGCCGCGAGATCAGGCGAGCGCTCGACGTCCACGTGGTACTTGAAAATCTCCGCGGGGAGTCCGTCCAGCGACACGCCGAAGTAGTTCACCTGCAGCTGCATCGACTTGCCAGCTCGCGCCACGCCAGGCCGGCGGCAAATGAGAAATTCCTGCTGCAGCTCCGGGTCGTCCGCTCGGACGTCGCGCACGCCGGCGCGGCCGCTCCACTCGTCCTGCAGCCGCGGGTCCGCCACGGGGTCGCCGATGTTTTCGTAGCCAGAGCCCGTGATCGTGCCCACACCCGGACCTGATTCTCCGCGACCGCCGCCTCGCCCGCCGCCGCCTCCGAAGCGACCACCGCCGCGGCCTCCGCCGTACCCGCGGTCTCCTCCGCGTCGGTCGCCTCCTCTGTCGTCACGACGTCCGTACCCTCGATCTCCTCCGCGATCTCCTCCGCGATCAGCTCCGCGATCAGCTCCGCGGTCTCCTCCGCCGCCGTAGCCGCGATCAGCTCCGCGTCCCCCTCCTCCTCCGCCTCCGTAACCGCGATCCTCTCGACCGCCGCCTCCTCCATAACCGCGTTCCTCTCGGCCGCTGCCGCCTCCACCTCCGTACCCTCTTTCAGTGGCGCCCCCGCCGTACCCGCGATCGTCTCGTCCGCCGTACCCTCCCCGCGAGCGATCGTCGTAACCGCCGCCGCCGTAACCGCGCGAGCGGTCGTCATAGCCGCCGCCGCCTCCGCTGCTGCCGCCGTAGCTGCCACTTCCCCCGCCGTACCCGCTTCGGCTCTGATCGTATCCACCCGACGAGCTGCCGTAGCCTCCGCTGCGGCTTTGGTCGTAACCTGAGGAGCCCGCGTACCCCCCAGACGAGGCAGAGTACCCGCCCCGGTCGTCGTACCCCGAACCGCTGTACCCCCCTCCACCGTAGCTGCCGCCTCGGCTGCGGTCGTCATACCCCCCTCCCCCATAACTGTCGCTGCCCGAGCCGTAGTCGCCACGCGAGCCGCCGCCGCCGCGGCTGTACTCGTCGTACCCCGACGAGCGGGAGCTGTAGTCGCCCCCGCGCTGCTGGTCGTACCCCCCACGCTGATCGTAACCCCCGCGCTGCTGGTCGTACCCCCCACGCTGCTGGTCGTACCCCCCACGCTGCTGGTCGTACCCCCCACGTTGCTGGTCGTATCCGCCGCGCTGCTGGCCGCCGCTGCCGCCGCTGCCTGGACGTTCGTCGTACCCTCGACGCTGGTCGCCGTAGCCGCCGCCGCCGCCACCACTGTAACTCATGATGCGCAGAACTGCCACTTGACTGCTGGGGCGGGAGTTGAGGACTGGCAGCGACCGCGTATCCGACCGCGTATCCTGGGCGGGGTGTTTTGACCAATCACTGGCGAGAGCCCCTCCCCCTTCAACATACGGTACTCTGTAAGGAAGGTTCTGCGGAATGGCGTGCAACCATCGCCATTGCGTGGATATGTGCCCCCCCCCGAATGATCAACCGGACATAATTGCAATGTCGATTTTGAATGATCAACCCTAAAGCAGCAACCACTCCTTCATTCAAACTTCTTGGGTTCTCGGCAAGCTCTGCGGGAACGAGGTGAAGGGTGTCGCGGGTAGTGTGGTCTTACGCAGTGAGCCCCGTCAGTTCAACCTGTGAAGAAAGTCGAGTGTTCCTGCGCTGTGCAGCGACACTAACGATAGTTCTAAGCTGCCGTATACACTGTATCCAGTTAGAGTTCGAAATTCGTATTACAGTTGCAGATCTGTACACGGCAGTCAACCACTTTGCGATAAGTGGGGTGACAGCGGCGTCCGATTCTGCGTGCCCAAAAAGTGCCTAAACAATTAGCTACTAATTCGTAAAAATTATTACCCTCAAAGCGTGTGAGCGTTCAGCGTCTGTTGGACACTTGCGCGTTGGCTCTCGTCTGCGGACTTAGCGACATCACTTCGGGGGGGGGCGCCCCTCTCTTGCTTCGCTCGGGGCGCCGCTACGCGGCCTGCCCCACACCCTCGTGCATTACGCTAAGTCCTCGACATCGGCCAGGTGCGGTGACTGAAAAAAAAATATCGGGTTGCAGCACTTGCTACGCTCGCTCGCACAGACCAGGCCCGCCTAATCGGCGGGTGAATGCACTGAGTGAGACTCCCGCTCGCGTTTGCTCGCCCTCGCCCATACGCGCCATACGCGTTCAAGAAAGGTAAAGTTTTACTACGTAGCAGGTAGCGAGTTGAGAATAAATATTACCGTTTAATCTAACTAGTGGCATATTAAAGTAGTTCTTTAGGCACGTTTAGGCAATTTAGGCACTTTTAGGCATGCATAAATAAAATACTACCGTTTAATATAACTAGTGGCATATTACAGTAATTCTTTAGGCACTTTTAGGCAATTTACGCACTTTTTTAGGCATGCATAAATTTCTCCTGGTTCCAGGCGCACTTGTACACTCCTTCATGAAAAATGTAGGCTGCTTGTTTTGAACGTCAGTGGTCAGCCGCCACAGCTCCTACCAACATACACCGGTGAACGGGTTCAAGCCCGTTCTCGATGCCATAGTAGCAGGACGTCTCGCCACCTTGAATGATGTCGTCGTTACAAAATAATCGCAGTAGCGATAACAAGCAATGTATAGTGTATGGATCGTTTAGCCATCCGTTTCCTGCAACGAGCAACGGATCCTGTAGTTGCAAAATCTCCGCCTGGTGGTAAGAGGCACTAGACGGTGGTTACCTAGGTAGCACTAGGAACAACCATGCTCGAGTAGCTGCAGGAGAGGCTAACTCGGAATCACATCTGAATTTGCATTTCAGAGCTCAAGTCGGCTAACAAGCGAGCCTGTCGTCGACGCAAGCTCTAATTCAGGCTGTCAAAGACACTACACAATTCAAACCTAAAGAAAACGGAAAAGCAAGCCTACCGGTAGCCACTCTCTACTTTGATAGTGACTGGGTGCACATACACATCTAAGTGCTTACCGGTAGCCATACACAGGCAGATGGAGGTGAGCTGGCTTACAGCGAAGCACGCACCTCACGGGTCATATTACGCAAGATAAAAGGAGATCGCCAAGAAGCTCAATAGCTTCCTGAATCTCTGCCACACGGCAGCGATGGTCTGGGGTCAACTGCTGGTCTTGAGGTCGCAGTCCAGGTTCGTCACTACATGAGACCGCCAGGAGGTCCAGAAAGCTCAAGTGCTTCTTTGAAATCCCAAGGCGGCGCCACCGGCGGGTGAATGTCGTTCGTTTCTGTGATGGAATGCAAGTCCGACACCGGGCAATGTGAGAGACGAGCTGAGAATATGAGAGGAAACTCAGTCCAGGTCTCTGTATAAGCACGGGCTTGAACCCGTTCACCAGTGCATTTTGGTAGGAACTGCCGCGGATGATCACTGACTTTCAAAACACATGGTGTGCTGAGGATATGTCGAGTTATTTTCTTAAATACGCTGGGTCTTCGCTCTCTGTTGGCACATACTTCATTGATGAAAAATTCAGAGTGAGTATCTTGGTCTTCTCGCTAAGCCGTGCTAAAACACAGAGAAGCTCTGGATTGATGCTGAAATAAGTTTTGCAATGTAGCTGTAGCGCGAAAGGTCTTGGAGTTCTCAGAATTTTTTTTGTTTCAGTGTTCCCATTCCCAGTCTGATTTTCTATTCCTTCTGAAGACATTTTCACCTATGAAATCCGATACGACAGGTTTCATTAGAAAACATCATTCATTATTTTCTTAAATTAATGAATGATGATTTCTAATTAAAATTAAGTACTATCGTTTTAAACGATAGTACTGTAAAGTGTAAATAGTTAATACCCTTGCTAAAGCTTATGTTTCAGGTGATGTTACTCGTGTCTGCGACGGGCAACATTCTGCGTAAGCTACTACGCAAAATGCGTATGCTATTCTGCTGCTGAGGTTGCACCAATGGAATGAGAAGGACTTGGACAAGGTCAACACTTCACACGTACAATAAAAACACCAATTAAGTGCAACAGAGTCGCTTATCAGTAACACACATCTCCTCTCTCTAGCAAATTAGCAGCATGCATGAGCTTCGTGGTCAGGCCGCACTTTACGGTGCGTGCACAGCACCGTCAGAAGTGATAAAACTAATGGAATGTCAACTATGATGACAATTACAGAAGTTATACAAGCTCAATGTACATGAAATGCCTCTCCTACCTTGCATTTGGCTAATGATAGTATCGGCAATATTACTGGGTTAAAAATGCAGCCAACGACAGAATTCAAGTTGCTCACAGACAAACCGATATTGACCTTGTGAACCAAACCTGCTACAACAAATGACAGAATTCTATATCACAAAATAAAAAAATACATTTTCCCGTGTAGTTTATCCCGGGTTTTGACTACCAACTTCTATACACGGCAGTGCGGGGACTCAACCGGCAGGAACAAGAAGCCAAGTGGGTCCCTGTACTGATCTGCCCAAGTAGGTATGCAGTAGCTTACCTGTTCCACATGCAAGCTCGGTTAGGTACTAACTGCCTGACCAGCACATACATACAGTATCGATTGTCCTCAGCTACTTGGCGTCGGACACACCAAGATAGATCTGTGATCAATCTCTGTCGACTTCGGTGACATCCAAGCTTGACAACTGGCATCCACTACACAGCCTCAAAGCTTGGAACCACTGTTGCTATTCACGTACCGCGCAAAACAGTCTAAGCAGACCCCAGAACTGAGTAGTGTACTCATGGTGAAACCAACTGTCTTCTGTACGTAGGCACAACATGAATCCCTGCTTGATGGCATGGCAAGCTCCGCTGGTGCTTCAGTGACGTGTCGAACGAACAGGTCGGCCCCGCTAGTAATATGCCACACACCAGGGTAGACTGCTAAGTAGCAAGCCAAGCCACCATGACGCCCGACCACTACGTGTGGCGGCGACGGGCTCGGCGAGACTGTAGGGATACCAAAGCGAGGGTGTCAGGCAAGTAGCGCCTCCGTCACGACTCTGTTATCTGCTGCGTCGCCCACAACTAGCTCACAGTGGTGTGTGGCGTGGCCTTTCAGGGCCAGCAGATATTTGCTATCGCCGTAGCTATCCCACCAGTAGAGAAAATTAAAATGGATAACTTCATTGCGAGTGCTGTAATTGATCGCCCCCCACGGTCTTGGTACAATTTTACCTCCTCGAGAATGTAGCACAACAGGCATTGTTTCACAAACGCGGCCACGATTGCAGCGAGGTTTTCGATTGCGAATAGACGTCGTAGGTGTGTCACCATGGCATGTTGTCCATGATGCCCTTGGCTACCACAGTGCGCCACGATGCAGAGGCGTTGGATAAGATCCTCGGCCTCAGCAGGTACCCCGATACAGCCCCCAATGGTGAGTAACACTTCCTTGTTGCGATCTGCATCGGAAGGTCGCTCGTACTGAGACTGGACATTGCACAAATCTACCACTGTCGGTTCGATTAAGGCGTTGTCATCGAGTGGGCGGAGTGGCGTAGTGCTAGTGTGGCTGAATCCGTACCGTCGGGCACAGCGCTGCGCTGCTTTCACGCGTTTGGTCGAAATTACAGGTGTGTGGTTGCCGGTCCACCGTGATTTCATGTCCGCCCACACGTTGGCAGGACCAGGTGCGTGCTCCACTACATAACAAAAAATCATTAATTTCATGGACCATCGAAGTAGTTTGCCACGTGCATGCTTCTTCACACTTTGATCAGGAGCGAAGACATGTACAAGGTTGCGGTAGTCACAGTACATTCAGTATGGTTTAGGTCGGAGCAGCGGATAGTCCAATTTATCACATGCAGTGGCTGGAGGCCAGCCTTCCTTCTCCATTACAGTCCAGTTGAGCTGGCTGCCCGAGAAAGTTCCACTCATGCACTACAAGAGACGATGCTGTTGCTCAGTAGCGGGCACTTTGGGGTTAAAGCTCATCACTTGTGTTAGTAGTAATGCCCATCCGACACCACTGGTGTCTGTGAAAAGACATGTCGTAGCGTTGTCATCAGGGAAGTCGATCGTTGCGGAGCTCGCTAATACCCCTTTCATGGTGTTGAAAGTCCCCGCTCTTCCTCCATGAGCTCCAAGTCAATACCGCCAGCTGAACGACGAGTTCGTTTCGTGCTAGCAAGTGCGGCGTCGAGTCGTTGCTGGAGCGGAGTAACGTGCCGGGCGAAATCCACAATGCTCTCTCTCTCATCCGGTTTATGGCGCATATGAACTGCTACAATTCGTCAGCCGTCTTTGGATACGGCATTGCCCGAAGCGTTTTGATTCTCTGGGGATCATGACGGTAGACCTGGTGATTGATCAGTTTTCCACGTCATTTGACCCTTGTCTGTTATAGAGTCGACTTCTTCGCGCTCAACTTCGTCAAATTCATTGAGAAGGGCGAAGAACTCCCCAAGCTTAACAATGCAGGTGTCAATGTCAGCAGTATATAGGAGCATGTCGTCTATCCAGATCAGGAGGTGTTCATAGAGAAGATTGGCAAAGCACTTTTCCATAGTTTTTTAACCCCCCAAGCACTAAGGCTTGATAAGGAAGCATGTGACATTTTTCACATGCTTGATATGAAGCATGTGGAGTTGTCCATAAACCGGTCGATTGTTCCGAATTGGTCCTCGATGCACAGGGCTTTTGGGTCCCATGCAGAAAGAAAGTTTAATGTATCCACGCTTTGTAATGGCCAGTACATACCCTCCCCCCTGCGAATGTGTGGCTCCGCTGCTCCTTCCTCTCTTTCATTGGAGAATTTGCCGCTAAGCGAAGATGCCGTCGCAACGCGTGACCCACCGCGAGTCTGAAGCCTTTCTGCGATGCTTAGAGGGGCGTGTGGGGGCCGAGCGAGACCGGCTTGTTCGTGTGCACCAAAAGTACGTTGACGGGACTCGCGACCGAGATGCAGACTTCGATGGGCTGGAGGAGAACGACGACGCCCATGCGGCACCATCACCTCCCGCTAGACGTCCTCGCATGACTGTTCCCGCCCGTGAATCTCCTACAAGAAGCTACCAGCGGAAAGGTGCGCTGGCGGGGTTTCTACGATAAACTGGCGAAAACAACAAGATTGCACGCCTGCTGCGGTCTTCTACGCGGAGGAGTTACCAAAGTTAGCCGCAAATGCAGAATCAGAGGGAGATCAGGACGACGAAGATGAAGATGATGTGGGTAATGCTGAGGAAATGGCGAACGACGACGCCAAATGTGAAATAGCAATTTCGCCGCCTGTAACGCCTCGACGCAAGGCAGACGAGAAGGCCAAAGGAGGGCACGATCCTTCCGAAGCAGGCTGTGAATGCTACGGAGTCACAGAAGGGAAGACGAAAATGTGAAAAAGTGATGTGAGCGGCAAAGAAGAGGCGCAGGGTTAACATCACGAATCTGGACAATGCGAGCAGGTACGTCATTTGTTCCCGACGTTCTCTTATTGGTGTCCTCATCAATTGTCTGTGCTTTTGTTTCAGTGATGCATCTACCGGTATGGACGTTATCCCCACTTCGGCATCCCCTCCGCAGTCACTGACAATCCAACAGGCAGCCGATTTGCCGTGAGAACACCTCTTCGAGCCTTGACAACTAGGTAAGTGACATCACGTATATCGAGCGTGGTGGTTAATGGTGTTTTGTCCACTTGCTGTATATGATGCATGGTTTGACAGGGCACTTGATATGGCTTCATCCTTGGATGCAGGCGACATGCAGTCCCCTGTGGTGCCACAAGCGCGTAATACCGAGTCTGATGTGGCTTGAATTCTGACTACGAAGGCTCTGATGCTGGCTCCGCCGAGTGGTACAAAGAAATGGGCGATATTACCAGACAAGATCTCGTCGAAAGCGACAATGAAAGCAAACCAAGCGACACATCTGACTCTATCGATGTATCGCTGCGAGCGAGTCCAGAGCCTCCGGCTCCCGCAAGAACAGCTGCATCCCGCCGACCCGTCTCAGAGAAGAAGAGAGAGAAGGAACGATGGAAGAGCGTGATCGACAACTGGCGTACTATCGAAGGATCGGGTTTGATCAATCTCGCGAACGATGATAAGACACTAAAGCAAATGAGGATCAACGGCTGGGAAACAGGTTTGTCTAATTACGACGAGGGATATCAAGTATAACGAATCCTGATGCATGCTTGATATTACTGCTTGTAGATCCAGTCAAGTTTCCTAATTCCCTGGGCTTTACGGTGGAGAATAGGGACCAACACGGGCTGCACTTGCGTGCGCCGAGTCACCGCTTGACCTTTTCCTTTTCTTTTTACCACGAAAGTACTGGTGGGATGTTGAGTGTGAAACAAATTTGTACTATGACCAAGAGCTACTGGGTCGGATGGAAACAAGATTTCAAGCACAAAGAGGCGAGAATAGACTCACACTGGAGAATATTATGGCGAACGGGAAACGCTTGCACTCAGGAATTGAAGCCCGCGAGATACTGCAGTGTATTGGTCTCTTGCTAGCGCGCATGCTGTGCCCACACTCCCGTCGACTTTCTGATCGCTGGGCTACTGAATCGATAGGAGCAATTCAGGCGGGAACGTTCGGGCGTTTTATGAAATGTGATCGGTTTGAGCGAATCATGTCCCTGTAGGACCACCAGGCAAGTAAAGCTCCCCTTCGCAAAAGCAGTAATCAGTCGAGCGTTTCACTCCGTACCGTGCCAGGCCTGTACTTAGCTTGAGGACAGGTACCCGGTGGCAATGTCCACCAACTGCTGCACACGCACTAACCTAATATCGAATATACACAACAGTTGGCGTACAATCTCCGCGTGACCGTGCAAGTGCGAACGTCAGGTCTAGCGATCTTTCCTCTCTATCCTACGGTGGATCAGTCCACTCCGTCGCCGGGGCTAAACTACCCGAGGGGCTCAACTACCCGTTGTTGACTGCCAAGTGTCCTGTAGACGGCTCATTTACCGCACTTCCACCAAACCGGGCTATGAAACCGATATACGGGGATCTGCCTGACCCGGACTACAGGGCTACGATACCTGCGCGCCGGGGATCAGCGTGTACCCGTTTCGTTATTTTTCGCACACGCTAGACCTTCCGTTCTGACCTTCCTGATACTGTTTAGGCGTTGGTTCGTCGCTGTTGTGCACGTCGGCAACAACTTTTCTCTCTCTCTGTGTTGTGCACGTCAGCAACAACTCTCCTCTCTCTCTCAGGGCTCGGCGGCTCTGTATTCTCGGTTAGTTCACTTGTTCTCCTCGCGGTGAAACTAGAACTGAGCTCCCGCTCACTTCGCTGCTTCAAGCACGGTCGTGGTGGGTGTGCACCCACCAACCCTCTGCGGTCTTTGTGAGCCGCACGCTACTCTGGATCTTGATCAGCTGGCTCTTCAAGCTTCGCGATCTTCCTGCGGTCAGGTAGCGGCTCGAGCCCACGGTTTGGCCCGTACTGGGCCGGCCTGCAACCGGCCTGCGCCATTGTAATGCTCCTGTCCTTCGCCATGTCTTTCGCTCCGCCGGTGTCCGTCTTGTCCGTGTCGTGGTTGTTCATCGCCTCCTTCTGGTTGCTGCCCATTCTCGCACTTCATCATCATGACAGTGCTGCTTCTCATCCTGGTCCATCGTACTGCTGTTCGGGGTTGTGGCAATTCTGTCCCCAGTAAGTCATCGACTTATTACTGACGAGCAACTTCCACTTCTCGAACAACCGGGCAGCTGGTGCTGCTACGGACAGAGCGTGGAAGGCGCACCCAATTGTTGATACGCTCCAGCGTACATTCCTCAGCGGCTATCAAACTCCGCCAGTGATCTCGTTCGATGAGGCTATGGTTCCGTGGAGAAGTAGGTTCAACCCAATGCGTCAATGCATGAAGGACAAGCCGCATCGATGGGGGGCCAAGTTGTTCATGTCCTGTTGTGCGCAAACCGCATACAGCTTGAGGTAAGATTGACTACGTCTGCTGATGAGCAGGCGTCGTTTTTTTTTCAAACGGCAAGTCTGACATTCTTGATGTTGTGTGTGATGCGATATTATGAATACTGTATATCATGGATGTAAAGATTGGAAGTTTATTGTGGAAAGCGAAACACTGACAACGATGACGCTAAAGATCTCGCTGACGACAGCTCTGGACCTGCGGCCACACTACGCAATCTAAATGCCGTGCTTCCACCGAAACAAGGTGGCGTGTTCTACCCGGTGGTGACCGACCGCTTCTATACTTCGATACAAAGCGCGCTGCAACTCCTGGAGAGAAATGTGTATTCGGTCGGTACAATTCAGACGAGAAAGAAGGGATTTCCTCCCAGTCAAAGGCAATGAAAAAGAAAAGTCCAAAGAACGTCCCCTGTGGCACAACCAAGATTGTGGTTTCGAAGTCAATGCCACAGCTGAGCGCTATGGTGTGGTTCGACAACACCATTGTATACATGTTGGGCTGTGGAACCAACATGGCAATGGGGACATGCGGTAAGTGCTACGTTGAGGTACCCCTAATGTTATTACAACTAACGATGGTTTGGGTGCAATGTAGAACGCAGGCTCCCTCGTATGCAAGGGCAACAAGAGACCATCCCTTGCCCGACTGCCATGCGCGCATACCATCGCTGGATGGGAGGGGTCGACGTGCATGACCAGCTGCGCCTGCAGCGCTACTCACCGCAGATGTCATCGTGTTTTCGGAAGTATTACAAGAGTCATGCGCTCGGGATTATAGGCATGGCTATCGTCAACTGCTTCATTATTTTTCGAGAGGCGTGCAAAATGCGAGGCGACCCTCCAGCTGACCACGCTGCTTTTATAACGCAACTGCACGGGCAGCTCTTGGAAGTAGGCCCAGCGGAATTGGCAGACACGGTGCAAATTGTTTTGCGAGGATATTCTACCTTTTAGATGCATGTCTTGCGTGGGTAGACGTACGCTTCGGGACCGATAACACCAACGCAAGAGAGCGACAGCTGCATAAGTGGACGGCATAGACTTGAAACGGACAATGAGTGGGTTGAAGTGAACGGGATCCGGAAACGGCCCCAGTGGCAATGTAAGGTCTGCACGTACCGTAAGACCGTAGCTGCAAAACGTCAAGGGGCGCGGTTTTACTGTCCAAAGTGTAGCAAGGGATGCAAGCGGTAGGTGTTGCTTGCTTGATATCCATCATCCTAACGACGGTCCGATGCTTGATATCATGCTAGCGTGTACTTGAATGATAAGGTGCGGCAAGGTCATTATCCCAACAACAACATGACCTGCTACGCGATCTGGCATCAACTATGGCGGAACGGAACGTCACGCCCAAACCCTCGTTGTGGTCGTGGCATCCAGATGAGGGGACCGGGCAAAACACAGGAAGAAGAAGACGGGGGCGATGACGGCAATTCTTCTAATGACAACCCCGTTGTCGTAGATGGAGGAGCCGATGCCGAAGTGGATGCCTCCACTGCCATCTGGGTGGACAACATTACTGGCACTCAGGGGTCAGCTGCCCACGACGAGAGCAAGGATGCTGAGGAGGCCGCGGCCGAGGAGGAGGATGCCGAGGCGTCGCATGCCGTAGACGACGACAACGGCGCCGACAACGCCGAGGGAGGCGAGGAGGACGAGGAGAATACTAAGAAGGGAAAGCAGTCTGCGGCGTTGAAGTAGGAACGTAGGAGGACTCTGCTTTGTGAATAATCATACACAGTAATTACTTCGCTACCAAGTTCAATGTAGCTCTTTTGCGCGCGTCTAGCAGCAAAGACAAAACGCTCCAGTAAAATGGTCAGAACTATATCCACTACATCAAGCATGGCGCCTTCCACATTTGCAAGCGACGCTGGATAAGCAGCACGTGGTAACAGAAACCGTACTGTAGCGAGGATTTTGTGTCGACATACGGATGTTGTTCTTTTTTACTCATACAAAGTTCTAGAATAGACTCTCTTGATATCAAGCATGTGAAAAAAGTCCGTCGTGCATGGGCGCTTTGCCCTCACGCTTGGGGGGTTATATTGGATGGCGGCATCGCTGCAACCTTGTGGCACTCGAGGCGGTGTGAAGAGCTTCTCATCAGCCATACAGGAAAGGAGTTCTTGGCATCACTCGGCCAATGGCAACTGCCAGAAACCATTACGAAAATCGAATAAACCGAAATGTTCCATTCCACGTACGTTCACCTACTCTACCGAGAGGATAGGCATTATTACTGCAGTCATAACTTCTGTTATCTCGTTAAGCGCACGATAGTCCGTAGTTTGTCGTAGGTCCATAAGCTCAGCCGACATCTTGACTGGCAGAGCAGGACTTGCCCAACGATTTTGCGTTCATACACCATTCCTAGTGCAACCAAACGTTCGCTAAATTCATGGAGAAACTGTCGGATGTGGGGAGGATACTTCCGTGGCTTGCATTTAGTGGGGTGAGCTCCTTCACGCAGTCGCACCTCGAGCGGAGGCACGTTGGCTGGTGGGTAAGCGCGAAGCTTTAGCCTCCAGATGTCATAAGCATCAACAATCGCTCGAAGTTCCACCACTCGTTCGCGTGGGAATCCGTTTTCAACCGAATGGTTAATCAATCACTCAACAGCAGCAAAAATGCCATCATCACTCGAGTCTTCTCCTTCCAGATTAACAGGCAATTCATCTGCCTCCAGCTCGATCCCATCTCCATTAGTCTCGTCTTCGTATCGCCCTGCTAGTTGTAGCAATTAGCGGTCTACGTCAATTCCTAGGGTTGTCAGTAAGTCGTCCCCCACAATAAATTCATCATCGTCTGCGTCCACAATGATAACTTCAACAGCAGTCATGGGCTCAACAGGACCGGCTGCGGTGTGTATCAAAATATGGAGGTTTGTCTTCAGGTTGGCAGTCACCCGTGTCGAGCCAAAAACTCGGTTCAGCACAGGAACCGCTAGATTTTCGGCTTCGACACTTGGGTCAGCCTCGCGAAGCATCTCCCAGTGAGAACGGCAAATGACAGTACAGTCACTACCGGGGTAAAACGGTAGATTCAACACTCCATTCAAAGTAATTTGCCGTTCTGGGGACGAAATCATCTCTCCAAGACGCTTTAGACGAGTCTTTTTTGTCTTTTGATCCTCGCGCATTTGTTTAATCAATTCCACTTTTTCGCCTCTGTTGCCTTTGTGCATTTACAGAGCCAATGCGGCTTGAGGCACTTGGGGCATGAACCAGGTGGCGGGTTGGACGCTTTTGACTTGGGCGCAGGAGGATTTGCCGGTTTTGGCCTCGCAGCACCACCCACGGAGGCCAGCGCTGTAGCAGGTGCGATTGGCTTGGGGTTCCGACGTTTCTTCTACTTCGAATCCTCCGGTGCTTTTACCTCTCCATGGGTGCGTGCAGTAGCCTCTTTTTTTTGTCGGTTCAACCGCTGGAAGTGACGCTCACGCTCCTTCGCCTTCTCGACGATGAGCTCGAAGATCTTCTTCGGATCGATGGCTGCATCTTTGTGCGTAAAGCGGACACACTGTTTTACCTCCTTCTTCAGCGCCATAGACAACAGCGCAGGCGTCAGGCGCTTGCCTACTTAATGGGTAATATCCGCTTCGGTTAAGCAGCCCGATAGTCCATTGTCCAATGTGATCTTATTGAAGATCTTGAAGTAGTCAGGGACGCAGGCGTCGACGTCACTCTCGCCCATGTTCATCTTCAGCTCCCGTTTGTAGAGAGCCTTGATGTCGGGCAGCGCGCTGTTCTTATGTCGTGTAGGAATACAACGAAAGTTCCCCGTTCCGTATAGGAACGAGCCCTACCAACAACACTATTCCTTCCCCGAAAGGTAGGTCGAGCTTTGTTGGGATAAAATCTGAAGACCAGATCCGATCCCTTACACCGGGCTGGACGATGCTTCTATGCAATTAGGTTCGCGTTTTCACGCTATTCCATTGTGATCCCTCAGTAAGGAAGGGTACCGGGTCCGTCAAGACCTTGTACAGGGGAGCCGAAGGAAATCCTCTGCGAAAGTCCAGGTACGCTGGTGGTGGGGGGGGGTCTGCCTCGCACCCAGCAAACACACTCAGAGGCTTCCCTCAGCCTCAACACTTGGCCACCTCTCTCTCTCTCTTGGCCTTACCAGGATGAACTCTAGGTCAATGTACATTGAGTTCACCGGCAGCCATTAACCCACCGAGACCGATGGCACCCAGGCCCCACAGCTAAGCTAGCTAGGCTTACCTTGGACGGACTTGGCCATTTTGCCTTGAGGGGAAATTCTGCTCTGATTTAATAATTAGGAGTTCTGTAGCCCCATATATATATCATCCAATATCCCTATACAAATATCAAGTGTGAACAGAGCCTTCGGCTAATCATTCGACCGATGACTCGGGCTAAGTACTAATAGTGTACCCGCCACTAATCCGAGTGTTTAAAACACTGACTACTCAGAGGTCCCAGTCGGTTTTGTATTAAGACCAACTGAGCCCTCTGAGCACCTGTCACTCAAACGCGGTAAATGTGAATCTTGTCCATTCGGGCCGATCAGGAGGTCTGATGGCATTTCACCCGAAGATTCAACGCCGTTAGACTTTGGCGCGGAGCTTTCCGCGCGCAGTCGAATTCCAACACCTCACTTAACACTCACGATGAGTTGCTCGATCTCAGCCAGCAACACTCCGACCGTGACTTCAACAGCCGTCGTGTTCAGCTTCAACTAGCAAAACACATCCAGCAGCTCGGGGTCGAAAACCATTACGACGGACTCCACCATAGCGTCGTAGCTCTCGCTCGTCGCACGGCACTGGGTGCAGAACTTCGCTTCATACTCCCGTCTTTCTCGTTTCTGCTTGACGAGTGACTCGCGGGAGATCGAAGTTATTTTTGGCGTGAGAACAGGTGTAAAAAGCGGCGCAGAGCTAGTCACCCAGCTCAATCCATTGGCTTCACCTGCGCACGCCATTGTCCACCTGCAGGAGCTCCAAGTTGGTATTTAGATGTCCACTATGCTGCGCACTACAGAGTCAAATGTCGGTCCGCGCAGAAACAGTAGTATTATAGCTCTACTGAAGCATTCTTTGTAGTTTTGACTACCAACTTCTATACACGGCAGTGCGGGGGCTCAACCGCCAGGAACAAGAAGCCAAGTGTATTTAGTTAGCTAGCAACCACTTGCGTAGTTGGAAGCAGAATACAAAGTGAGAGGGAGCCAGAGGCTCGCTCTCAAATGAAGAGGGCATCGCTCGTAGGTAGAACCACCCAGAGAAGCCATGCAGCTGGCAGCGGATCAACGCGGGTGGTAAACTTCTGGAAGCTCCCAGTCCCTGTACTGATCACCCCAAGTAGGTATGCAGTAGCATACCTGTTCCACATGCAAGCTCGGTTAGGTACTAACTGCCTGACCCGCACAGACATACAGTATCGATTGTCCTCAGCCAGTCGTCGGATACACCAAGATAGATCTGTGATCAATCTCTGTCGACTTCGGTGGAATCCAAGCTTGACACCAGGCATCCACTACAGTCGATAATTATCACGTCGAACCCACTTCGTGTCAAACTCAATGATAAAACAACGAAAGCGTACTGCAAAGACTCGAGAGAGCATGTGACCAACATTTAGCTCATGAGTTGCACATGCAAATGCATAACAATTAAGACTAGGTATCCATTAAAGGAATAAAAAATAGTCTACAACGAAAACTAATAGACTTGACGCTGTAATACACTATCCACTAATTGAGCCCCTATGGTCTTCCCGTCCCAGTTGGCATCCGTCAGTAATGAATAGTTCCACCTGCACGGACACGGATGACGGAATGGCGTTCGCTTCTGTATCCCTTCGTCAGCCAGGAACCCAACAGCCTTTGTTCTTGAAATCTCGGACCCCTTGGAATGGCCCACTCATGCTACCCGTTGTGGTGCACGAAATTCCTAGCTCAAAGTGACTCTGCTAACCTATTTGTGGAGAAGTGAATATTTCTGAGATTGACGTAGATGGATCCGGACCATATCATTGCTCCATAATAGTGACTGATGGCCTTGGATCCAAGTGCTGAACTATACGTATGTGGCGATGGGCGAGTGGAAGGATGTGGGTAAGCTTAACGAGAATGCCAGTGGTGAATCAAGAAACAATGGTATAGCTAGATGCTAGATCGAAGCGATCGGAGGCCTCGATTCAAGGCTGAGGCTGGATCCAGGAATCATGATGATCTGGATCTAGGAATCAGATGGGTCTGGATCCAGACGCCTGATGAATCTGGATCCAGGAGTTAAGATGAATGGATACACATGATGGATCTGAATTCAAGAGTCAAAATGGATGGATCCAGACACATGAAAGATCCAGGAGTCGGATGGATCTGGATCTGGTAGGGGGTGAAGTGGATTCAGGGTGTAATAATAACATCCCATTCTGACGCATACCCCATAATTTGCTATGGCACTATTTCACTTTGTAATTTGCATGCACTCGTCACCATATTCCTCATAGTCAACAATAGATGATAAGCAACATATACGAAGTTGAGCTACATCCCACTCCATTTGCTGTTTTAACACATATTACAATCCCATAAATACAAGCATTTCCTTGAATCATTGCAATACATTCAAATTTCAGAGCTTCTTCGTGTCGAAGCCCGACTTTGTGAAGTATTGTAGGAGTTCCGGTATGAGTCGTTCTATTAGATAAACAAAGGCGTGCTTTGACACGAAGAAGCTCTGAAATTTTAAGGAGTGGTATCATGAAATGATTATAGGACATGCTAGTATTTATTGGGACTTATTGTGAAAACCGGCCATTTTGTCACTTCGTATAGCTAGGTAAACCAGGGCTGTGAGCAAAAACGATACGTGCTAATTTGGACTGAATATGAAGTTAATGATGGTACTAATCTGAGTAAGTCGGCTTAAGTCGTAGTTGGGAACTCAGCTACGGTGTGCTCTTCAGCTCTCGCGTAGAGATCACAAAGCTGCCTTCTGGGTCGAAGTGAAATTCCGCGTCCTCCACACGGACGCGGTTCTGCTCGTCCTATTGATTCCTCCGATTTTTACAGAGATCTTGGCTAGCATTTGCATTTATTTAGGCGGACTTCCTCGGAATGTCGAGGTTGGAGCTGACATTTGGGTCTATTTAGAGACCAAATCGATTCCGACTCTAAAATAGCTTTGACACGATGCTGTGTAAGACCGATTATAAAAGGGGTACCCAACTCTAAATAAGGGATGGGTCGAAATAAATAAGGTTACCGTCTCCAAATAAGGCGCTAAATCAGCCGATTACTATCCGATTAGACATTCCGGGTGCTTTTCACAATAGAATACGTATTACAAATAGCAATACAGATCAGCTTCTTCCATGTTACCAAGATTGGGAAGTGGCAGGGGAGGTAACATCTACGGTGCGAAGAGCATCGCGACAAGTACCACCTTTAGGGCAAAATATACAGCGAAATAGTACAATAGCAAAGTATGGGATATGCGTGCGAATGGGATGTTAGTCCTGGCGAACAGAAACATCTGCCGCAGGGTCGTTGCCGGCGGATAAGTTGGCAGAGTCTACCCGAGCTAGGACTTCTTGTCATCGCAACGGAAGTACGGATCGGTGTTGTCTGAACAATCCGCCAAGGTGTCCGGGATTTCAAGAACGAATCTTGGCCCTCAAGCTGTCATTTTGCCGTTTGGGGCTAATGAATTTGTAACAAGTCTTGGGACACCTGCTTGGCGGCAAGTCGTACTGCTCGTAGTGTTGATACTGCGGTGCGTCCTCGTTGGTCGCTTCGTCAAACTCGAACTTGTTGATGGCCGATAAGAACTCACGTGGTTCCCCCCTGCCGGACCGTCCGCCTCAGTGCGTCGGTTCCAACTTTTTGTATTTACTTCGTACAATAGAAGTTACCCCCCCCCGCTAACTGCTACCCTCGTCTCGGATGTTCTACGTTCGTATCTAGCTAGCGATAACTCACTACCCTTGGCACCAACGTGTCGGGTTTCCAGAATCACAGGACCTCAGTGTTCACAGATACTCTTCAGTACTCCACACGCCTTCTAAAGTCTAGCCAGCTACACCTACCAATCCGCCCACAGTCCACCGCTTTCACGCCCTATATCTTCTGTGAAACCTCAACCGCGTAAGATCCGAAGTGCGCTCGACTCTGCTAAATATGAACTGACTGCCGCTTGCTTGCTCTTGCGGTCTTCATCGAATGCACTAATCCTGCTCTGCGCGGTACTTCAAGCACCGTACCATCGCGTCTGTCATCTGGACAACACTCCCTCGTGGCACGTGTCCGGCTCATTCCTCAACAGCTCGTCTTCACACATCATTGTTTGCTTCTCGCTCAGCTCCCATGGGTGCTTACGTCCACGCTGCTCGCTCGTCTCATCGCCAGGCTGCGGGCATCTGTCGTGCTCATTATGGGCACGTATCACCCACCTATCACAAATAGTTCCGACCCGTCAAAACATGTTGTGTAGCTCTTGTCGATGTATAGGGTGATAAACATGGCGTTCAAGCTTGGTGATGAACTGGCCTCAAGTCTGATAAACGCTGACGAAGGCTCGGATAGTTATTACACAGAAATGCAACACATCGACCTGGGATAATAGCGAATATTCCGTCAGGGATCACATAAATAGCCATCATTCGGACTGTTAAATCATTTATATTGCCTCGTTCGTTGAATTCGACGTTCGGGGTGAAGAGGAGAAAGAGAGCAACACTCGCAAAATTCAGCAGCAGACAACATCAACGAAAACTGACAATAAGCCAACGACACGTTACGCTTCCAAGCACTACATTAGCGCAACCTCAGCAGCAGAATAACTTACGCAGAATGTCGCCCGTCATCGGTACGAGTAACATCGCCTGTAAAATTTGCTTTAGAAAGGTTATGAATTATGTCACTCTTTATGGTATAATTTTTAACGGGTGTTTTGTCGGCTGTCGGATTTACTACCTGAGATCGCCTTTAGAAAGAGTACGCAGATGAAGAAAAATAGACTGGAAACGCGATCGCTGCATAACTCTGAAATAAATTTCAGAGGCAATGATGTTCTCTGAAATTTATTTCAGAGAACATCATTGCACGGTGTTATTCAAAACGTAAATACTCAAATTCAACTAATAGCATTGCTTCAAAAGAGATACAGATAAACATGTTTCACTTTAGTATAATTGTGCGAAGCCGCGCTATTCAAGCACGGAATGAACTCTGAAATTAGCAATATTGGCTGCTGAAGACACGTCGAAGGATAGGGCCTCACGCACGGTGAAGACCTAGGCGAAGAAGAAAACGCCCGCCACCTCGACGACGCTAAGCGTCAAACCAACACGACGGACGAGAAACCGAAAGCGCACAGTGGTGCACCTGTCAGGCCCCAACGAGGGGTCCGACACAAGTTAGTCCGACACGGGCACTCCCAACCCCAGTCTGATTATCTGTAATGAGGTTGACTCCAAGCCCGACACGGCGGCCCTACGAGCCACGAAGCCAAGCGAAGAAGAAGCCACTGATGCGAGTTTTTCTAGTGCAGATCCCTCTTCGGCTGGGAAAGATCCGAATTCCAGCCCGAGGGATACACCTAAAGCCCGCATCACGGAGGATTCGCGGACCGTAAAACACACCCAGGACCCGAAGGGCTGACTTCGAAGATACAGCAGTCCTGTTTGTCGCAGCCGATAGAACCCAAGCGTGTTCTCAGTCACGTTAGCGCCAACTAGCTGCGTGGGTCTGCTCAAAAGCGGTCACGAGGTAGGTGCAATTGTGATGTCGGGTTTTCGCCGTGAAAGCCCGCCACAGTTTGCCGGCTGGAAGCGCCAGGGAGTTATCGGGATGACTTCCATAAGATTTGGCGGCCACTGATTGGCTAGGGTGGACCGGTGACGACGCGACGTGGCACTCTGCTTTGGTGTGCCACACCACTGGGACAGGGCATAAAGGCATGAACCCATTTCGGTTATGGGTACATTCAGAGCTGCTGCCGGCGACTCGCCGACGACGTTCCAGCCGGCAGTTGATTTATCGTCAGGGGTCGCTGAAAATAAGGATAGTCGCGGGGGTTCCAAAACGGACACATTTATACTTGATATTTGTATCCGACATTATGAAAAAGAAACTATGTTAGGATAGCCTTCGGGCATTAATAAACAGAACAGCTTTTCCTCTCAACTACTCAAGGGCGGCGTTCGGCATTCGATAAATTCCCGTTTGCGTCTGAGTAAACCTGGTCGGGAGGATCATGCCTGTCGGTGGATATATCTATTATTATTGTAGTGTCTGTTCATGCTGACAAATCCAAAAGACTGTGGATTGTGTGCCAAGGTTAGGGCGAGTTGTCGCCACATATTGGAGAAGGTGGAGCGCCACCCTATTATTACTTCCCGCCGGAGTTTAGCTCCGGCAACCTCGTATCAAGCTGTAAAAGGCTAGGACCCTTCCTTCTGAGGGCCTGCGAGGAGTGAATTTGCGTGAGAGTATCCTAGCCGTAGCTAGTGGCTATGGGTGCTGGGCTTTGTGGGTTAGCCTAACGGAAACCACGGCACACAAGGGGAAACGATCATCCCGAAGAACGGGTGTGGAGTAGGGACTTCGGGTTCTTAACCTTGCCCGACAAGCCTACCGAGTTATCGTGACTCGGTGGGTGTTGTCGAGGAAGTGTGCCTTTGTAGATTTGCACAAACATCTGGCGTGTCCCACCACGACACAGTCCTCTTCGAGGCGCCTCCCTGGCCCCCGTGAGCTATTACTATCAAGGTAGCCACGCCACTTCACCAGGTACTAGTAGCTCCCGATACGCCTTTGGCGCATCAATATCTTATCGACATTGAAGCAGGGGAAGGTTGAGCTCACGTTCGGTGGGGTGGCCGACCGAGATACTCCACGTCACTTGCCAGGTTCGCGTGGTGGCGTGCCATCGGCACCAAGCTCGGAGAGCGGGTGTGGACCCCTGTCTGTCGTGGAGAGACTATAGGTGTCTACCGGGCGGACTTGTTGACACTGCGTATTCGTCTATAGACCGTCGAGTTTCTCGCCGTGATAGGCTTGACAACATGCGTCGTCTTTGGCACCTTGTTCAGGACTTGCCGGAGCAGACAGACCACCTTGGTCGCGAACTGGATCGGGAGACCTGCTGTATTTCGCAATCCGAGGGGGCCGGCGGAGAGGTGCGACACACCTTGTTTGACCTGTTTGGTTGGTTTAGACTCTCTACTCGCGTGTGATGTCTTTGGAGGATTGTAACGCGCGCTGCCAAGCGGAACTTGTCACGGGTTTGGTCCCAGCCCAGGTTACCGCTCAGGAGGAGCTCTTGGAAGGGATGGCGAACGCCTATCGCCTGTACTTGGCGGATCAGAACCCGGGGGGGAGGGGGGGTCAGCCACCGGCGCAGGACGGTAAGACTTGAGCAGCGCAACGTAGAACGTTGGCCGAGTGGTCATGGATGATGGCGAGTCCAACGTGCACGTATATAATGAGGTAGTCAGCCACAACCGAGTCAAATAGGAGGCGTAGCTCGGTCATGGTCGTTGACTCACACTGCAGTTGCTTGCACACACTGTCAAGCTCACCCAAGTGGCGCAGTACCTTCACCAGCTGCCTGTGCTTGCCGCAGGTAGGGAAGTCATCTTCTACCGCCTCTACGAGCCGAGTGTGCGGCTGCAGGACAACGTAGCGCTCCACCATTGCGTAGGTCGATGACCGGCGTGTCGCGTTCCGCTTCTTTGCACGCAGTGGAGTGAGCTTGCGAAGTTCAGCGGCGTTGTTTGGCTGGTGCAACTGAGACATTAGGCTGTTAATCTTCTGTAACAGTGGTCCGTGTTGAGTTAAGAACTTCTTAACCTAGGTTAAATCGGTGCGAGGCACAACCGACCAATGGGACGCCGATCTTTGTGGCGATTCTGCGGTTGGTGTTACAGTTATCCGCCACAATGAACTGAACCATGTTAACCGCTTTGCCATAAACGGCCAACACGTTTCGGAACAACTCAATATGAGCAACCTGACTCCCGTCGTCCACCGGCGACAGCGCGAGCAGCGTACGCTGGAGCCGGTCGCCCACCACGTAGAGCGCGAAGACACCGATAAAGTGCATGGTGCCATGGCTCCGCCTGTCGAACAGCAGACCGAACCGGTTGCCCATCTCCTCACCGATTACGAAATCCAGCTTCGTTGTCACAGTAATCATGTTCGCCTTGATTGCCTTGGAGTTGGTTGAGCGCCACTTGGACATGGCTCGCGTCCTCTCGTCGTCGACCTCGCACAGAGGCATGTCCCGCATAACAACCAACCGCAACTGCTGGTAGCAGCGGGATGTTTCTTCGGAAACGAAGCCAAAAGCTTAGAGGGGGCGCTCGGCCCCAGAGTGGTAGGTGTCGTATTACTGGCGAAAGTCTTCGTGGCGGCTCGCAAGGTGCGATACGAGGTTGGAGTAGCCTGTACCGGACAGCTGCTTCCGGTCAGCGCTACAGAGCTTGCACCGATGAAGGTCTTTGCCATGGGGCTCGAAGAAAAAAGCGCAAAGGTCTCTGTTTGTAGTCATGCTGATAGTTTGTAAGTGAGATTGAGGCTCGTGTGTAGCGAAAGAGCTAGCCGAAGTACTGCTGAGCGTTTGGAGCCACCAACCATAGTTCGGTGAGGTTGTCGCTAGGCGGTCAACCAATATGGACCGGACAGTGAACCGGGGCTCGTTGAACCGGGCTGGGTCCACTTGGACAAAATTGTACTGCCGTAATTGTCTCAAACTATTTTTATAGTTAATAATGTGAGGACCAATATTTTATATTATAATAGAACTTCAGGTCAGTTTATGGTCATTTTTGTAGTTTCGATTTGAAAAGGAATACAACACTATCTGATCCTTCTCGGGCTATCTGCCTGAGACTTCGCTTAGTAAACAAATCTGTGATTAAAGACGGTCAGATCTCGTAAGTGTCAGGCAATAGGTGCTGCCTCAGGCTATTCGTGGGGCCTCATGTTTTGGGATTTCAGCGCATCACTTCCCAACTTTCCAAGTCAAGAGCAACTTACCATGGTTGTCGCTCAGTCCCCCAGACGGAGCACACGCGCACCGAAAGCCATCACGCCGGAGCATGGTCTCCAGAGCCTCGCTACACTCCGCCGCATCAACGACGGTCACGTGGCAGATCGAAACGCTGTTGAGCTGCTTCGACACGGTGACACGGGCGATGACGCGGACTCGCCGTCGCCGGTGTATGACTCGTACTTGAACTCGGACGCAGAAAGCGTGCGTACTATGACGAACTTTGCACCGCTGGAGTTCGAGCGGCTGTGGAGCCTGGTACACAATCATCTCATGATGAACTGGAACACGGGGCGTGGCAGGAAGAGCGCTTACAGCGCGAAGGATGTGCTGTTCATGAATTTGACCGTGTTGAAGAACTGGAGGGGGACGGGGAAATCGAAGACGATGGTCGTTTGATCGCGCAGTATCCGACAAGCTGGGCCGTGCTGGCTGACAAAGGATACCAAGGCTTGGCTAGTGACTTCCGTGCAATTACTCCCTATAAGCGCGCTCCACTTCAGACACTAACCATGGAGCAGGTAGCCAGCCACCAACGAGAGCATCGCTCATGATCGCATTCTGGTTGAGAGTTATTTTGGGCGGCTCTATACTTTGTGGTCCATCTGTGGTGACAAGTATCGTTGGGACGAGGATAACTACGGCGTCTACTTTCAATTGTGTGTGGTGTTGACTAATTTTCATATACGTTCGAATCCCCTTCGGAGACAGGACGGGAACAATTATGCCCGCTACTTGCAGCGCCTGCGTGAGATTGGAGAGAGCATTACCGCTGATCGCCGAGAGGCCCAGCAACGCTATCGCGAAAATCGCCGTAATCACGTCGCTATGCTCGTTGTTGTACACCGCGAAAGAGTGAGCCGTTCTGGTGCCCGCAGTAACCACCGTGAAACACATGGTGTCGGTGCTATACGCCTACTGGCGGCGTCGCCTGGAGGCGACGCAGGCGGAGTCGGATTCCGAATCATCTTCAGACGAAGTGGCGCTCCCTATCAATCCAGCGGTGGTGTAACCAATCTCTCGAAATGCTCGTCGCTGCACACGAGACTCAATGCCTCGTTGAAGTAAAACCTGCCTACCAAAAGATTCAGCGACTTCCTTATGACTGACTGTGTTTGTGTACGCCTAAGTGCGTACTTCTCAAAAAAACTAAACAATCAATATGTGTGCACTCTAAAATATCGCTGCTACTCTGAGAAACAACTAACAATATCAATACGTACTTACAAACTGGCTTAAAGATCTAATACAAACAATACAGTTATTGCAATTCCGCAATCATTTTTCCGAGGTCTGATTCAAGCAACTGACCAACTCATGCTTGCTGTGATACTTGCTCAGCCTCTTGTCATGATGCGATAGACCCAATGACCACCCTGCTACTTGCGGGGATTAATTATTTTCTTGTTTTGTGTTGAAGGTTGTACTCGGATGTGAAATCAACTCTCTATCACCACTCCCAGCCGTTCATGTGTAGAGCGTCTACCACAGGGCTACCGGATAGCACTAACACATCACAACCTGCATGTACAGACAACGACTGACAACCCCGGCATACTTAAAGGCATCCTCTATGTTAAACTTCCTCGAACCTTAAAACCCAGCAAAGTTCTGATTGGACGAAAAAATAATATTTGTACAAAACCCAGAAAATATCCATGTGTTTTGAAAAAAAAAGATTGAATGGCGAGCTGCGCCCCTTCACGCTTCTCCTTGATAGGATAGCGCTGTTGTGTCGGCGCCACTGCAGCAATGAACCCCGGCTTTAGCTGGAGATGTGGCGCATTTTACAGTGACCATATGATTTTATAAAAGCTGCGATTCGCTAAATAAAAGCATAGTTCTGCTTTTTTTCTTATTAATGCCGGCTTTTTAAGTCTGCTGGCTTTGTAAGTCGTTGTCTGCATTCGTACCACACCACCAAATTTAAAAGGTTGCTGTTGTTAACGCGTGAAAGTGATTTAAATTTGGCCGATTCCAGTTCTGCGGACTCTGTATTCGTGAGCTCGTACATATTCGACAGTAACAAGCGTCTTCTCTTGGGATCGTAGGGCAGCAGTGGAATATTTTCTCCACCCTTCCCATACCCCACTCCTCAGCCTGTCTGACAGAGGTGATATCATTGTAAAGCATGTGGGCTGGTCGACCAACGTAACGCAGCGGTCGGTCAAAATCACCGTCCTTCAGTGGCGTTGGAACGCGCCCTCGCATAGCGGCTGAGCACGGAAAGCCGAATCACTCACAACACCCAATATTTGGTCTGGGCACAATTTCGAGTCGATGGCAAGGAACTCTAAATGGGTGTCGCCATCGTTCCAAGATCCGGGGCAGTTGTGCTTAGCCCAAAGAATGCATCCATCGGCTCCAAAGCAAATAATTCCTGTAAAGAAGACGCTATGTAGCTATCCGTTGTAGTATGCATTTTGAAGATCCGAACAGCCCGGCTGCATGCCCTACACGAGCTTTCGGGGAAACAGTTTCGTGAACGCGGGGGGGGGCGTTATCAGCAGTTATTTGAGGTCGTAACCAGTAATTCTTGCCATCGGCAAAGTTAAACACGTTCTGAAGCATTTGTTTCAAGCCTCGGTCCATGCTGCTAATGCTCCGGAGATGGCCAGCCAATTCTCGCGGGATAAAACACTTTAGCGCAGCATGTAGTGCCACCTCTCCGCAAGTCAGCGTTCTCTGCAGCGGTGTTGGTGGAACCACATACACTTGACACAGGGTCTTCAGCCCTACAAGGCCCTCATAGTAATGCATCAGAAAACCGTGGAGCTGATGGTAACAATGTAGCATTGAAGGTCTACCCAGGTCTACGTAGAAGGATGAAACCGAGCGAGTGGTTCATCGAAGACAGCCCTAAAACCTGCAGAGCAATACACAGCTAGTGGAGATGTGCAAAGCACTTATTCCAGAACAGATCTACTTACCGTGTCACGGTCGTAACGTTTCGCAAGTTCTCGTCCGTGCCGTAATCATACAACAATGTCCATGCAGAGAGGTGCGGCGCACCAAGACATGCCGCCGAAAGGCGATACCTGACTCGCATCTGGCGCTTGGGCTCCGCTACAACGACGAGTTCGCTCACATCACGACGCACTCTATTCAGCTGGCTCCCTTGCTTCTCCAGTATGGTGACCAGCGCTACTACAAACAAGAGAGGCGGCCTTGTTGCGGGGTTGCGTGCAGAGACAACTGGTCTGCTGGCTTCTGGGGAAGATTGCAATGTGACCTTTTGGAAGCCTTCGGAAGGTGCATTCATCTGAAACTGTGTCCATAGAAAAAGGCCCGTTTTGAATGGTCTGCGCAAATATCCGGGCTCTTAGTACCATTTGATTGTATCTGTTTTGGGGGGCTACATTCAGGAAAATGAAAGGTTAGTGTCATACTACAGGTACTAAACAGTGTCATAAAAGCTGTTTATGGCAGGTTATAATATGACTGTATATGAGAAACATTTTTTTCAAAAGTATTCTAATGGCCATTTTGAGTTTGGGTTTTGAAATGGGCCTCGGAAGTTGGTGGATGGTTTGCAGACCGATTTTCTTCAAGCCGAGAAAAACGCGGAAACCAAACGGACTCCCCCTCGAAAGCATGCCTTCTGACAACAAAGAAGACGCTTCTGAAGACGTTACTGCATCAGCTCCCTCCCCCGCAGACGATGATGACGGTCCTAGCTCGGCAGAAGATGATACGGGAAAATCCCTTCAAGTGGACCTTTCCACGAGGATATAAATGACGTTGCCGTTGTTTATGAGGTAGAGACATAGGGTGCTGTGTCAAGCGTTGCTTCCTCGGTAAGCGTGGCGCAAGAAAATGTGTCTTCCTTTCCCTGACCCGCATGATGAAGAGGGAGCGACAGGTATCTTTGCTTACCGCCTTAGGACCAAATCTTGTAACCAGTTTCGTTATTCCTTACCATTTGTGGGTGTCGTGTGTAGGTCTGGCTATGAGGAAGCTTAAGGTATCAATCACAGGACGCTATCTATCTATCTATCTATCTATCTATCTATCTATCTATCTATCTATCTATCTATCTATCTATCTATCTATCTATCTATCTATCTATCTATCTATCTATCTATCTATCTATCTATCTATCTATCTATC
>BSXT01001236.1:0-45567 GCA_030267785.1 Phytophthora fragariaefolia
TGTACGAGATTACCGGACCTGATGCTGTCTCGCACGAGGAGATGTTTGACTTTATGAGCAGCGAGGTCAACTACAAGGGCGAGCTAGTGGATATGGCTGATGAAGATCTCAAGAAGTGGTGGCTTGACCGCGGTCTGCCGAAGGATGTATACGGTGATTTTTCGCAGCTTCCAATGAAGCTTTGCATTGGTGACTTGCTGTGCTCAGGCGAGATGGTCGCCAATGGCTGCATGACCCCGGCATCGGATGCGGTGGAAAAGCTCACGGGTCGCAAGCCCACCAACTGGAAGGACGCCATGATCAAGTACAAGGACATCTTTCCGAGGTCAGACTGATCGTCTACGTTTGTGTCGTCACTCCAGTGAGCTCCAGCCTTTTCAGTTGTTTTCTCGCTCTGGTGGAGAGGATGAACTGGTGGAGAGCATGAACTGGCTGGGTGAAAAGTGGCGTTGGACGCGTTATGGCTTTGAACGCATCATTAGAATGTGTGGTTGAGAGTTAAACCAGCCCCAGCACTTTATATTGGTTGATAGCGTATAATGTTCAATTGCAGCACTATTGGAGGACTATGAAGTGCATGAGTGAAATTTGTAATTATCCTGCCACTCTGTTACAATTGTTTTCTGGAGGTCAGGCTATACGCTACAGTAGACTGTCGGTATCGCATGACTTTGTTTATAACCCCGTGTTTCTTGATCGCAAAGCATTGCCAAGTCAAACTCCAGAGATCATCCCAGAACCATACCACAATCAATGATGGCAATATTGATCTCAACAAGGGGAACTAGATCGAGGTGTGGGGATGTTCAAAATTGAAGTTCGCAATCAGCCTGAACACAACGTCACGCGAAGACGGGCACATAATTCTACGGGCACCAGGTTTGCCCGGCATACCTAGTGAACTAGCCACCACATCAGCGTTGATGTCGGAAACGCCTCGTTAGGTCCAACGCTGGGCAAGGATTGCTGACCATTCTTTCCAGAGTGAAAGGCGTGTTGCTGTAGATTCGCACGCTTGGCGGATCCCACTGAATCGTTAAAACGGCAGCTTCGAATGAAGAGGTCCACCCTCAATAGCTCCGCTAACTGAGGTTACCGTGGAGCTGAACGCTACGACCGTATAATCTCTCTGCTGCCACGCCAATAACCGTCTGTGTGGCAGACATGAGGATAGTCTAAAGCATCGCCAGCGTTCTGCTGGCAAGCGGTTAGAAGTTACGACAAATGCCATGGGCTTCTAGACGACGATCACCCCCGAACCCAGCGAACTCTCAGTGCGGCTCCAGTGGACACTGAAGTATCTTAGCGCTTGATCCACCACTATTCTTCTTTTTCGTTCGTACCCACTGAAAACTTTCGTAGCGGGGTCATGGGGTGGTCCTGGAGCGATTCTTCTGAAATTTTTGCAGAACTCACACTTGGAATGTGATATGCGTGACAGACGAGTTCAGCTTCAGGTCGTGCCCCTTTGGTTGCCGACGTCAACGCGAGTGTTCGGAAAGTCTTCGATTTTCAACTGGAGATTTCGTCGACAGGCGATGAGTGCTGTCGATATCTCATACACCACGGGCGCACATAACGGGGAGCTTATCCAGCTTTCTTACGCGATTTGGAATGCATCGATGCGTACCGAGGCAAAGCGAGCAGAATACGCTTGGTCAGACACGCAGCACTTCTGTAGGTGTTTATAATGTGCCGTAGCCTTGCGGCAGTTCACATTTTCCATGTCTCGAACAATACCACGAATGTGACAAAGTTCGTGCTTTTCCTTCATGTCAAGTGTGTGCAATGTTGACCGCCGAAACGATCCCCGGAGCTGAGCCTCCGTGGTTGGTCCACCCTTCAAGTCCGCACTGAACGCTAGAAACCACCACCGAGTTACTAGTCGGCGCGTCAGAAACTGCAACGCGAAGAAAGGTCAGCACTCCTCGACGAAATCAGCAGCTCGGTTGTGGGGCTCTGCCTGCTTTCGCCTTCGGTTGAAGCCTCCGCCGGAAAGATCGTTTCTCGCCAGCATAGCAGCTGAAAGGCGAGAAAATCCAACAGGGTTCGCCTGTTCAAGGGCGACGGCAGGCGCTCTCGTTCCTCGGCATGCTTGCACCCGACAGCCTCTCTGGCGCCTCACTTATCCAAGCAATCGGTTTATATGATAATGCATGCAGCCGATAGTTTAGGGTGGTGCAAGGGATCATGGGCATGCACTACGCGCTTCCTCTTCAGTGCCGGGTCGTTCACCACTTGATACTGAAGCCATTCCTGAATGACTACGAACAGATCTCAATGCGATCATCTCATAGTAGGAAACGTGAGTTACATGCCTTGTGGGTCAGCTTTGATTATCGTGCTATTGTCGACGTGGCGGTACATGTATTTTTCTTCGTTTCTTCATTTTTCGACTGGAGATATGGGGCTAAGGCGCAGAAAAGATCGCGGAAATCAGCGACTCGCCCAGCAGTCTTCCTTTCCTATATAGAAAAGAGGACGCGCCTGTAGCGATGTTAACTAATCTCAGGGAGCGCAAATCGAACTTTCATCGAGGCGACGTGCCCACGAGTCCCACGAGGGCCGAGTCTGTGTGCCCACCGCGACGCAAAAGCGGTTTGCACCTGTCCTGCCCCCATTGAGCTGAGCTGGGGCCCTACCACCCCAGTAGGGTGTCCCGTCGAGCTCTCATGCTTGAACATCAGCGTAAACAATCGGACGACCACAGTTGCACCCCGACTTCAAGTTCAGTTTCGTGCCCCTTCGTGCGCAACGCGCCAAGTTATCGCAAAACCGCAAACCCGTACTGGGTCTTGCCTTGCCTGACACCAGGCAGCCTGGTCCGCCCTGCAACCGCGCCATCGTCTTGCTTGCGGGATAACGGTCCAGGAGCGCACCAGTCGGCGCGTCAGAAACTGCTCCCTCTGAAAAGGAGGGAGGACTTCTCTGGGGCTTGCCTCCGGTCGCTGGAGCCCACGCGTTCGGCTGGCAAGAGAGATGTGTCTGGGGAGCTTCCGCCTTGAATAGAACGTACCCATGCTCGCTCGACTGTGCCACCTCGGGAAAAACTATGTTTTTTATGCCCAGGTGGAGCGTGGGTCCACTGCACGAACAGGTGGGTGCCTGGTGCTCGTGGTTGCTTGGGTGCTGACCATCTGACGCCACCCAGGCCTGGCCTCGACAAAAAGGCAGGCGGCAACGGATGACGCATGTCAAGTGGAATATTCCGCGCCTGCCAACGCCTCTTGGGCCCCTTCGGCTACTAGACAGGCACAAATGCGAAGGTAACCTTCCAAAGGGACAGGAAGCTCTCGGTGAACTCGGGCCCTGGACTTAGCAAGCTCACATCCCAATTTCCCCACTCTCCCCCAGGAGTACAACCCCCCTACATCACCACCATGATGTCCTTCCGCACATTCCTCCCACTGTCTCAGCCCAGCTTCGTCGAGATGCCTCAGCTGCTCGGTCTCAAGCCTATCACTAATAATCAGGAGCTCCCCAAGCCTGTCAACAAGTGCTCTCTCAACTTCATCCTCTCCAGCGAAAAGACCATCGTGAAGCCAGCGAAGTTGCCTTCGTTTCCTTGGACATCACCGCAGCGAGGGTCTTCCAACAAAACGTTCGCCCCGGTCCTGGCTCCTCCGTCGGGTCCGTCCAAGATTGCAAAGCGCCGCCGTCTCCAGAATGTCAGCGTGTCCAACGGCAGCACGAAAATATCAGGCAAGCCTGGAGTGGTGCTCGCCAACGGCACTGTCGTCAAGAAGGGCAGTAAGTACTGCATGGTCGAAGGCTGCACCAGTCGTGCCAAGCACGCTCGCCGCTGCTGGCGCCACGGAGGTTCTGTAAAGTGCAAAGTCCCGGACTGCGCCAACCGCGCCAAGACCAAGGGTGTCTGTTGGTCGCACGGTGGCGGCACTCTCTGCTCATTCAGCGGCTGCACCACAATTTCCGTTTCCAACGGCGTTTGCTGGGCACACGGTGGCGGCAAGCGCTGCGCAATGGAGGGCTGTGCACGTCCAGCCTACGAACGCACCGAGCACCTGTGCACGCTGCACTTCGAGGAAAAGCAATACATCGCTCAGGTGCACAGCAACAACGTTCAATGCCACCAGCACCACTGCTAACCCATCAAGTCCTTCTTGACCGTATCTACAGGCCAAGATTTTTGAGGCAGTCCCAAGCTGCTGCCGATAATATTCAGAATTTGCTTTGAAGTACCTACATACATTTTGACCAACTCACCTCCGCACAACTCCGCTGTGAGTACATCCAGAAATCCCATACGTTACCTCTCAGAGATAAATAAATACAGATAAATAATTCAACACAAGCGTCATCACGTTCAGAAGAAAAAACGAGCATGGCCATTTGATACTTGTACACGCGAGCTGACGGGGGAGTACCGTTCGCACGCTGGTTAACTGTGAGGCGTGATCTCGCTTTCATCTCGTATAATCTTCCACGAACTCGTATTCCTTGATGAGGTGACGGCACATGCTGTTCATTCACACCCCTCAGGTGTTGCATCTCTAAAGTAGACCATGTACTCTGTAAAGCTTAGCTACGGCATCCTGACCGCAACTTGAAACGAAACATGATATGGAGCACGTGGCCGACGCAAATAACTGACTTGAGGCTTACGCTGCCTCTCCACGCAAAATTGCTTGTTGCTCTTCGAAAGCACCATAGGTCTGACGGAAAAGCGGGTGGAAGAAGGCCATCCACTCGTCGTACGGAATGCGCTTGTCCTTGGTGTTAGGGGCCGGCTTGTCACCAATATCCTGGCCACCACGGAATTCATGCCAGTCGCAGCCAACAAATTGGCACATGTTCCGGTACCCCCAGCGGAACCGCTCCTTCGGGAATATCTCCACCACTGTCGTCATCGGGCGTGCCCAAATTACGTTCACCAGACCAGCGCCGTGCATGCTGATGATCATATCGCTCTCAATCGTAGTTCTCATCTGCTCCGCCAGCGTAAGGTTCACGTAGTCGATGGATCGGAACTCGACGTTCAGCCCCTTGTACTCGATGCGCATGTTGGCCAGCACCTCGTCCTCGTTCACCCACACCCGCTGCAGCGTTCGGCCACCGTACGGCCGGCGGGTGATCACCGTCACAATCATGGGTCGGATCGTGGTCACTCCGATCTCGCGCTCAACCTCCGGGGTCACATTCAGCGTCAGTAGCGACTTGGCTCGGAACGTCTTGATCAGCTCCGACTCGAAGCACGGCTCTCCGTCGTCCAGGTGCTGCATCATTGGTCCGGAGAGCTCGAAGGGTGCGACCAGGACGTCGCCGCGGAAGTGCACGCGCTTGCCGATGAGCGTCGACCCGTCCACGATCTCGTGGCTGGGCGCGAGGATCCCCTGGTGCAGCGCGTCGATGGGCGACGGGTAGCCGCCGTCCAGGTGGACGACCATGGTCTTGGTGACGTCCCAGCCGAGCGCCTGCAGCATGATCCACGCGTTGAGCGCGTACGAGATCTGGAAGAACGGGTTGTGGTCGTCTCGGCGGGCGATGAGCACGACGGGGTCCTCGAACACGACCGTCTCGTTGCCGTCGGGCGCGTGCAGCGGGTTCTGGACAAAGTCCCAAGCCGAGTGCTTGGTGTTCTCGGGCTTCCTGGGCGAGCAGATGGTGGTCATGGGGATGCCCTCGCCGGGCAGCCCCATGAGCGTCGGGTACCAGATCTGCTCGGCCTTGCGCTCCTTGTCGCCCGGCAGCTTCCGGAAGTGATTGGCCAGTTCGTCACACGCGCAGTTGACTAGTCGCGCGTTGAAGTTGAAGCGCGGGTCGTGACGTCCGCCGTCGTCCGCCATGCTTTTGATTGGCGCGTGGACGCTGACGTCCACCAGGTCCAGCATCAGGTTCTGGAACGTGGCGGCCTTGAGTCCGCCCGCCACTTTGAACGTGGTGACGCGCGTGGCCTTGTTGGCGCCCACGGGCGCCTGCCTGGCGCTGTCCCAGCCGCCGGCGGCGCAATAGTGACGCGCCGCCTTCTGCACGGCCGTGACGACGCCCACGTCACGCTGCGCGTAGCACTTGCTCTTGGTCTCGAGGCTGCTGTAGTCGTGCGGCGCCTTGGTACGTTGTACCACTTGCGCCTTGAGTTGCTCCTGCTGCTGCAGCGCCTCCAGAGGCAGCTGCGACACGGGCGCGACGGTTTCAGGCGCAGCTGCCGCCGCCGTCGCCTTGAAGTTGCCCTCGTTGCTGCGACCATCACTCTGCGTCTTGGGGAAGCCGCTGTGGCGCACGGGGCCGCGCACGCTGAGCGCTGATTGGCTCCTGGCGCTCGTACCGAAGCTCGCGGTGGCGGCCGACAGGTCCACGACGCGCGCCACCATCGAGAGCGCGCCCAGCAGCAGCAGCACGAGCGCCAGCGTCTGTATCACGCGCCGGCGCGCGCCGCACAGCGCGGGGGACACGGCCACGGCCGTGGAGGGCGCCGCGTCGGCCTTGGGCATGGCGGGGGGCGGCGAGAGCGACGGAATGCTGCAGTCCTGGCCGAAGCCGATGTGATGGGGTCAATATTGGCGCAGACGAGAGACTCTGCCAGATGTGGCGACCGCCGATTGGACCAAATTACTTTCCGCGAATCGCCGACGATTAAACGCGACGCGACGATTACGAGGGGATGTGCTCTGCACCGGCGGAGGGAAGCTGTCATAATTCAGTACATATTGGCTCAAACTGGCATAAGATTGGAAGTGTATTATTATTATTATTATTATTATTATTATTATTATTAATACATGTTATTAATAAGTTCGTCTTGGTGAACGTACCGTTGCATCCAACGCACTTCCAGCGGGAGCTATGCGCTCGCTGCGGCGTGTTAGTTGCACAGGTCGACACCTCCTGGTATTGCTGAGCGAATTTTACTGTCTCTTTCTCAAAATCGACTTTTAATCTCCACGGGTGCATTTTTTGTGGCCTCTCCGTCATTTCGCGGCGTCGCCCCCACTGGACCAGATAGTTTTCTACGTTGTGGGCCTAGCATCTAGCGTAGCTACGCTCGAAGTCCTATCGTTTCAACACTACCACATATAGCCGGAGGCCATGCAAACAGCTTGTGATTGCATTGTACGTTAGGATATGCACTTTCAATATGAAAGCATAACTGCATTACTGTTAGTATCAACCAAGAACAGTATTTCGACCCGATATTTCATTAACAACTTTGTTTTTCTATACTACCGCGCTTAATCATGACTACTGTCGTTGAGGTTTGGCGTCGCTACGAATTTGGCTGTAGTATCGTTTAACTTCAGGACCAGCAATTTTTGTCGCGTAGGTCCTTTAATTTAAAAAAAATAAACGCTAGAAAAATACGAACAAGTGTGCTACAAGAAGCTTGGTCAGTTGCACTAGAAAAATATAAACAGGTTTGCTACCAGAAACTTGGTCAGGCTGTGCAATTCCGGAATTACGTCGACTTCTTACAGGTACGGCCTGTTAAAAATACAATTTAAGCTCCACCCGAACTTAACGTCAACACAACAACTCAGTACAAATAGTGTGTGTTCTGGATCATAGAGATTGGTCTCGAACTTAGCACCGACACCGCTGTGAATGACAGTACTTACCACGAAGTAATAATAACGTTAGTGAAATTTTAATTTAGCGTCATATTTTTTTTACGTTAAGAACTAATCCAGCACCAATGTACTGGATTATAATAGTTGATTCACCATCCCGGTGTTGGATCTTGGTCTCGATTGGGGCGTGATGGCTGCGTAAACACACTTTTAGGGCAATATTTTTTTTTACATTCTGTGCTGTATTTATTCTCTTTAAGAAAAGAACAAACTTGCGTGTACTAGAGTAGGAAATTCATAGAGTTTGAGCGTGCAGCTAGAACTTTCACTACGGCCTTATTAATTACTACGTAGTAGGTAGTAGACAAGCTGGAGGCGTATGGCGGCACGCGATGGACAGGCGGATGGCGTCGAGCAGCGAGAGGAGGGTGTGGAGATTTGCATGAGAAGTGGAAGTGTAGCTGCCGGATGTTTGGATTGCTGCCAGAACTTGCAGCGTCAACCGTCAACTATAGCTTCCAGCCGGCGAACAAGGCTGCACTGTCGAAGGCTAAGCGCCGCAGGAAGACGGTGACAAACTGCAGGGTTCCGGTGGGGGGAGACGCGATTCGAGCTCTGAACCGGGAGGCTTGGCTTCACCAAGTCCAACATGGTGTTACAGAGCTTAATTACTTGTGACTGGAAGTGATACGGCTGAGATAAAAAGCAGGCGAGGCGAGCTCGAACCGCTGAGAAGTAACATTGCAACTGTACGTAGATTAGAGACTAAATTCCTCCTCGCCGCGAAGCACCACTTGCTGCTCCTCGAATGCCTCGTACGTGCTGTTGAACAGTGGCACGAAGAACTCCATCCACTCGTTGTAAGGAATTATCTTGCTCTTGGTATTTGGGATCGGGTTCTCACCGACGTCTTCACCGCCACGGAATTCGTGCCAGTCGCAGCCAACGAATTGACACAAGTTCCGGTATCCCCACCGGAATCGCTCCTTCGGGAAAATCTCTATCACCGTTGTCATCGGGCGCGTCCACAGCACGTTGACGAGGCCAGCGCCGTGCATGCTTATGATCATATCGCTCTCGATGGTGGTTCTCATCTGCTCAGGGAGCGTCAGGTTTACGTATTCGACTGAGCGGAATTCTACGTTCAAGTGCTGGTATTCGGCCCGAATATTGTTAATTACCTCGTCCTCATTCAGCCACACGCGCTGCAAAACGCGGCCTCCGTATGGGCGGCGAGTGATCACTGTCACGACCATTGGCCGCACTGCGGTAACTCCAATCTCCCGCTCAATCTCCGGGGTTATACCGAGCGTAAGCAAAGACTGATATCGAAATGTCCTGAACAGCTCTGAGTCAAAACAGGGTTCGTTGTCGTTTAGATGCTGCATCATAGGGCCGGACAGCTCATAAGGTGCAAGCAGAACATCGCCACGAAAGTGAACACGCTTCCCCATAAGCGTGGAGCCTTCAATAAGTTCATGGTTTGGCGCCAACAACCGTTGGTGTAGTGCATCGATTGGCGACGGGTAGCCACCGTCAAAGTGGATTACTTGCGTCTTGGTGATGTCCCACCCTAATGCTTGGAGCATGATCCATGAATTGAGCGCGTACGAAATTTGAAAGAACGGATTGTGATCATCTCGGCGTGCAATGAGAACTACAGGATTCTCGAAAACAACAGTCTCGTAGCCGTCAGGTGCCGCCATGGGGCTCTCCACGAAGTTCCAAGCCGAGCGATTTTCATTGGGCGGCCTGTCAATCGAGCAAATTGTTGATTTAGGAATGCCGCTCTTGGGAAATGACATCAGCGACGGCTGCCAAATCTGCTCATCCATGCGCTCCCTGTCCCCCCGTAACTTGATGAAGAACTCTGCAAATTCATTACACGCACAGTTAATCAGCCGGGAGTTGAAATTGAACCGCGGGTCGTGCTTGCCGCCATCCTGTGCCATGCTTGCTATGGGCGCGTTGATCTGCACGTCGACGAGATCTAGCATGAGATTTTGGAACGTGGCGCTCTTGATGCCCCCTCCAACTCGAAATGTAGACACTTTCGTAGCCTTCTTGGGACTCACATGCTGCTGCATCTCCTTGTCCCATCCTCCACTCGCACAAAACGTTTTAGCCGCTTGCTGCACTCTACTAATAATCCCAACGTCACGCTCCAGATAGCACTTGCGCTGGGTGTCCGTCTTATTGTAGATGTGAGGGGGACGAGTACGCTGCGTGACCTTGGCCTTTAGCTCTTGCAACCGCTGATGCCGAAGCCTGTTTTGAATCTCGACCTGTTTCATGGAGGTCTTGGATTCCATTTGGTTCACGACACCTGCGGTGCCTTCAGATAAGTCCACCACGCGCGAGACCATGGTTATAGCGGCAACAAGCAGAAACACGAGAGCCACCGTCTCTGAAAAGCGGCGGCGAGAGCCGCACAGCATCATGGTTGGCAACTTGTCCTTGGTCATGGCGACGGCGCAATTGAGACTGGCATCAAAATGACGGCGCTTGGCGCGCGAAACCAACGGGGAGTTGCAACTTGCAACGCCCACCTATCTCATCAATAATGCGATCATGCTAACAGAAATCAACCGCCCAATCAACACACTCTGACGAGCAAGAGTTTTCGGGTTCGCGACATGTTTGCTCGCCCCAAGCCGAACTCGGTTCGTTCGAACTTGATTCGTATCGATATACATGTACAGCATAGGCTGCAATTTCAAAATGAACACTGCGACGAGGCAACGTCGTACGAGAACCGTGCCACCATTGGTGCTTGGTGGGCCACCAAGCACCAAAGATACGGTAGGGGGCGAAGGATTCATCGAGAAACCTTTCTGCACCGTTCAGTGTGCACGGAGCAGCTTCTACCTTCGTTCCGTCAGTTTTCAAAATATCTTCATTGGAATGTGGGTGCTATGGTCAATATCGATACAATTCATAGTGGGAGCATGGGCATTGGGGCTTTTTCATGGGAGTAGAGTCTGGTACTTGCTGCGGACGCGGCGCTGCTTGAACTTGAAGGCAGAGAAGGCGACGAACGCCATGCCGATGAGAGCTATCTCAAACAGCACTAGAGCGCTCATACTCTCGGGCAACGATGCGCTCAGGTTTTGCAGTTTCATCACGGATTCGACCATAGGCCGAACGCGGACATAGGGGCTGTCGTTGTTGTTGGCGGCTTCGACGGTCAGGAAGACGCCCGTAGCGACTTGATTCGGTGGGATGAGACGCGAGTACTGATATGTTGGGATGGCCTCGGCCGGACGAATGCTGTTCTCGAGCACAATCCCCGACCTCTGGATCGACTTAGGACGTCCGTTGACATACTTGACTGAACCAGTGATCAGCAGCGTCGCCGACAGCCTCTCTGTAGCTTGAATCACGACTTCACCAGTGCCAAGAATGCTGACATCAGCGTTCTTGCACGCAATGGATGCCGAGTTGACAACACCCTCTGCAGCGAGCCGGATTTTCTCGGTGCCACAAGTGCCTGAAGTCGCGTACGTCACCTCGCCGCTCCCCACGATCTCAGTTGATAGAGTCTCGACCTGAAGGTCCGGAGTCTGCACGAACACCTTACCGTTTCCTGCTATAGCCGACTCCATCTTGTTGGCAACGACGCTTTCCTCGGCAAGCACAGCAACGTGGCCCGACCCGACCAGCGAAACCACCAGTTCTTCAGCGACTTGGAGCGCTGTGGCCTGGAACTGCACGCCGCCGTCTCCGGACACAGCGACGCCGACCGATTTGACGTCAAATCTACTGCTGGCCGTCGAGCCAACGAAGATGCGTCCACTGCCGTGCGTGGAGAAATGCAGACTCGCCGCCTTGTCGTCGTCCACCAGGACGCTGTCTCCTACCACGACGTTCTGCGCGTTGGCGCTGCTAATGGCGCGCACCGCATTGGCCGTGCGGAGCAGGACGTGCGTGGCGACGACGCCTTCGACGTGCAGCTGCTGGTTCTTGTAGTGCAGGCGCACGCCGCTGTCCGCGTCAACGGCCGAGACGTCCGCCGCCTCCAGCAGCTTCGCCGAGCTGGCGCGCATCACGACCTTGGCCGCGACCGCGACGCCGTCCTCGGACTGCAGCGAGCCGCCGACGTCCACGAAGACGTTGCCGCCCACCTGCACCTCGAGCCTGTCGAGACTCGCAGCGGAGACCGTCCACGTCTTCTGCAGCAGCTCGGGGTCGGAGGACGGCGCGACGGCGGAGCTCGTGACGGACGCGGCGGCCGTCGCAGCTGCCGGGAAGAGCAGCGAGAGCAGCAGCAAAGTTGAAGTTCGCCCCATTGCTCCAAATCGGAACGAACCGACGTGTGCACGAGGCGGCAGATTCGATTGTGAGCGTGTCTGGCCCCGATTTGTGTTTTGTTGCTGTTGCCTTTTTTGTGATGCATGCAATCGGCCGACTTGAGTTGCGCTTGAGTTGCGGTTGAATGAATGCAGTTCGACCATCATTCGACGTGATTGTTCGTTCACACAGATGAAGAGCTCGAAACCCTTGAAAACCGCTCTTGTGCGCGAACGCGGCTTGAACAGCGGCATGCTGACAACTTCAAGAATCGATCGGCACGCGCGAGGTCTCTCGGCCTTCTGCTACATGTACGTACAATGCGCGTTTCTTTCGAGGAGGGTGTCACAACATCCAGATTTGGCGGGCGAAATGTACGCTTTTGGAGGCAAAACATACAGCAGAATTGTTCGACATGTATCGACCAGCTCGTGGTCCGCGAGGACATCATGACTCTGAGTTGGAGGCATAAACCCTATCGCGCTTACGCGGAGGACTCGGTCGCAAGGATTTTTGTATCGGAAAGGTCGTCTGTATGTTTTGGACAGCAGATTGGGGACCTGTTGGCTCACAATATGCGCGTAACATTATGCAAAACGCTTTGGCGGACGAGCAGCAAGTGCCGTACTTGGTAGATGCACGTAAAAGGATAATATTTCGTTTAGGAATACAGCTGTTGAAACATTCGACATTGCGTATGGATTGTTGGCTAAAGGTACTGGATCGAACGAAAATAATTCGGCGAAATGTATGGCGGTGATGCGAGGTCAATGCATGTCATTTGCGATCGCTGCGGTCAGTTTAAATAGTTGCAGGTTCTCACGAGTGATAGGCTCCATAAGCGTTAGCCCGTACAGACTGAGCACGAGATAACTCAGCAAATAAAGTCTGGTCGATCGAGGAGTCGCATCGCCGAAGGTACGTGCAAGGTGACTTGAATTTCTAACTGAATTTCTAACTGAGTGTCTAGCTGAGGTGTTCCACGTTTGGCCGCACTGTTGTGCAACCTAACCTTTCGCACCACTTCCAGCAGTCTCGCAACATGGATCCACTACAAAGGCCAAGTGAGCGAAAAAATCAGCTTGCAACTTTTTACGCTAAGAAAAAAAGTAGCGTACCCACCTCATTTTCACAAAAGTGGTTTCAAGGGTTTCGAACAAATCCTCAAAACACCCATTTTGAAACGAATTTTCCACTTTAAACTTCTGACCGACTCGGTCAGATGGTCACCGAGAGCAGTTCCATCAAGTTCGAGAAGATCACAGTCTCACAGCTAAGTTGAAGAGTAGGGATGTCTCGCAAAGTGTGGCTCGAGCTCGTGGATGCAGCCACTCGACTTCCCCTTCCAGATATAACCGTTATTAATAGTTCGCGTTGCGTGAAGATGTCATTGCAATTCGGTTCCGAGCTGCCGTTTTCTCCAAAGTTTCGCGTGCTCGTCCTGCGAATTTGATTGCAGCCAACCTGCGAGTCTACGCAAACCGAGCTGCCTACGACGCAGTGAATGACCAACCTTTGGAAGAGGACTCTTCAAGCACTTGTAGACATTCATGCTGTTTTGGCCGGCCGTGTGGCAATTGTGATCACTGATCAGTGGGATTCGATAGACGATGACGATTCGAAATGCATTGCTGCACAATAAAGACTTTACGCATGTCATGGTACATCAGCAATAGTTGAGGTTCGCGGTATTTCGATGACTTCGACAGCTTGGCGGCAAGCGCATCGCATGCATCAAACTGATACCACCAAACATGTGGCTGGTGGTTTTTAGTAAGAACGAATTCCAAGTGTGGATGAAACATCAAAACATTGCTCTGCTCAAATCCCACGAGGAAGAATTGACAGCTCTGACCGGTTGTGTTCCGTTGTTCCTCTTTCGGTTTGCAAGCCTGCATCGTAAGAACGATACGAGGACAGAACTTGTTCAAAGAGTCATGAGCAATGGCACTAAGGAATTTTTTGCAGTCTATCCAGCTCTTTTACGCTAATTCAGATGCGAATACTGTTTGGAACGTGTTTGCGAGTTGGCCCCACCTGCTCAATTGGCTCCAATTGATGATGGTGTGGACCATCGTTTTTTTCTACTTCGACAAGCAACGTTGTTGAATTTTTGATGTTGGAGACATTGTCACTCGTTTGCAGTATCAAGTTTGGAAAGAAAAAGCAGCCGATACTGCGATTCTCAAATTGTGGCCTGGACGGTTAGAGCGTATTGGCCAATTTCTGGCTTTCTTGTGGAAGAAGTTATCAAGGCTATCGTTAATCGAGATGGCGCTACAGGCAAATTTTCGAAGGAAAACAGAGCCATTGCGAGGCGTCACTTTAAACCTGAAAGAGAGGCCGCAGCGTTTGAAAATGCTTCGGCGGAGTGTACCAACCATCGTGGGTGTTGTTGGACCCTGATGTTGGTATTTAGTAAATACCAGAGCTGTGGACATATCGATTGTTTATTGATTGATCATGGTGCGTTGGAACAATCAATGATTGCAATCTCAACAATCTCAGTTACAATTATTGCAATCTAGCGTTCTTCCTACTCTTGCTCCGCTAATTCCTGCTCATTGTTGTGTTTTAACTGCAACGTTTGCTGACGACACACCGGCCAGTGTCACAAGATCCCAGTTCAGCTTCAAGAACATGATGACTTCGAGTGTCTCGGAGCGCTTGCTCTTCCTCAAGTACCCGATGGTGCTTTTGACGGTGGAGAAGAACCGCTCAACGACAACAGACGTTGCAGGAATCCAACTCGCGTCCAAGTTCTTGGACTGACGCGTGCTCCTCTTGCGAGCCTTCTGTCGTGTTGGGACACCCTAGAGTTTTGCACAAATGTACCAAGGCACACTCCCTCGACAACACTCACCGAATCACGATAACTCGGTAGCCTTGTTGGGCAAGGTTAAAAACCCGAAGGCCCAACTCCACACCCGTTCCTCGGGCTGATCGTTTCATCTTGTGCGCCGTGGTTTCCTTTAGGCTAACCCACAAAGCCCAGCACCCCTAGCCACTAGCTACAGCTAGGACGCTTTCACGCAAACTCACTCCTCGCAGGCCCTCAGAAGGAAGGGCCCCAGCCTTTTACGGCTTAATACGAGGTTGCCGTGTGAGATGTGAGATGCAGTGCTACCTGTGTCGAGGCGCGACACAGGCAGATCACTGTACGACTCTCATGCGTGTGGTTGCCACACGCAGTTATCGTGATATCCAGCTCTGCTGTGCAACGACAAGCAGCCTTATGTGAGTTTTAGTATAGAAAAGGTGATCAATGGCAGGGAGCACGAAGGCTCTGCTTCCTGCTCTCTACTGCGATGGACAATATGCACTTAGACTTAGTGTATTTATTTTGCTTGATGTATTGCTGCCAATACACTGACTGCTGGTGAGCGGTGGTTTGGCTCGAGGTTCCCACCCACTCGAGAACTTGACGCCTACGGCGCAAGTGGGAACCCCAGCTGGATCACTGCTGTGCCTGTCGTGGCGTTCTGCTTCGGCACTCACGTGCTTCTAAGTTACCTCTATCTACTCTGCCACTACTATGACTGTAAATCTACGTATTAGTAGCGGTGGTGTGGATCCTAACACCTCTCATGCCGGAGCTAAACTCCGACGGGAAATAATAAACGGGTGGCGATTTGCCTTCCCAATATGTGGTGACAACTCGCCCTAACGCTGACACACAATCCACAGTCTCTTGGATTTGCCAGGATGAACACCAACTACAATACTAGTAGTAGTATCCACCGACAGGCATAATCGTCCCGACCAGGTTTATCCAGACGCAAACGGGAACTTACCGGATGTCGATCCTCGCCCTTGAGTAGTTGAGAGGAAAAGCTGTTCTGTTTATTAATGCCCGAAGGCTATCCTAATATATTTTCTTTTTCCTCATGTCCTATACAAATATCTAGTATAAATGTGTCCGTTTTGGAACTCCTGCGACTGTCCTAATAGTCGGTGACCCCTGACGATAACTCAACTGCAAATTGAAATGTCGCTGTCAATAAGTCTTGACAGCGACGGCTCAGGATACGCCCTTTCTCCTTGCTGGATTCCGGTTGTTACGCCCTGTCACAGTGGTGTGGCACACTAAAACCAGATGTGACGCCGCGTCATCACTGTTCTCCCAGCCAATCAGCGGTCGCCCAGTTGGGTTGGGGCTGTTCCGACAACTCCCTGGCGCATTCAACTGGCACACAGCGACGAGGTTTCTTGACGGGATCTCGACACCACACTTCTTGCTGATCTTTTCGTCCAGTATTTCCGCAGCTCTCTTCCTCTTGGGCTTGTTCGGTGTCGAGTACGTTGCTACAGTGCGCGGCTGGTCTTGTGGCTCGTCGAGTAAACGGTTGAGAGCCTTGCGTTCATTCCGAAGTAGCGTAAAATCTCCCCCGCCTTGGATTTTGGCCAAACCACGCTCGAAGTCTGGACATTCGACGATATCCGCGTCTGGCGCGAGATACTTCTCCATGTTGTCGTAGTCGTCTAGGACAATTTCAAAGATGTCGCGAATGGTTGCCACCATCGTGTCGTGGCGCTCCAACTTTTCCGTGACCACATCAAACGCGGTCATCTCGTCGAGGAGCTCGGAAATCTTTCTCTGTTCGCTCACAGGAGGGATGAGGTCCACAAACAGCACATGACGAATGTCATCCGCCTCTGCGTCTGCGGGTAGGTCGCGATCCACCTCGTTGTCGTCCAGGAAATGGTGCAAATAGGGACGAAAATCTTCGAAGCGCTGGATCATCCGGTAGCAATCACTTCAACGTAGTTCGTGCAGCGGGATCGGCTTGTAGGTGAAGCCATGTTGCTTCAACTTAGCGATTAGTTTCACCGTTTTCAGCTTCCGTATCATGGCACTCACCTTTTTGACCAGCATCATGTGAGGTGCCAGACGCTCACGAATGGCAAGATTGAAGCGATGAGCTGCGCATCCTACGAGGGGTACGTCCACTCTGCGAGCGATGGCCGTGTTGGTCGGCATATTATCAGCGACGATAGCCAACACGTTCGCAATGTGCAGACTGTATTGAGCGAGCACTAAATCCAGGAAGTCGATGTGCTCGGCGACCGTCATGGAAACCTCGTTCTGGAAGGCGAGAAAGCCAAAAAGCGCACGCCCTTTTTAGTGGCAGCGAAAATGGCAATCGCGTGCTCGGCTGAGTCGGTAAATCCGTCGAACACCAGTACAAACTTCTCTCCAGCCAACTCAGCACAGATTTTGCAGTCGACAACTCCAACCAAAGACGTCATCCGTTTCAGAAGGGTTGCACGATCCATCGCCTTGTAGCGGATTGCAGAGCGAATGACAGCGTCATCAACGGGGCAAGAGGGAAGTTCTTGAGGGCAACCAGCTTCATCCATCCGTAGGTATCCGCAGCATGCTTGTGCACGAACATGCTGCGGATCGGAGTACAACCCTTGTTAGCGCACCCCTCTGCTACAGCCTCAAAACCAACGTGGTGGCTGCGTAGGTGCGTCATCAGATTTTTGTAGCCGGCGCTATTGAGCTGCTTCACTACCATATCGCAGATAGAGCATGTACGCTCGGTTTGGGTGGGGTTCTTAAAGAGCAGCTTGACAACTTCGGCGTTCTTCATGATAAATGCGGGGTGGGGGTTGGTATGGGTTCTTTGTCTTGGTGCAAATTGACGAATGAGGAGAGATGCGAAGGACGTGATCTTGCAGCCTTAGAAAATTGGCGCGAAAGCTAAGCTAGTGGCTGCGTTTTCTCTTCTGGGCTCGATGCTAGCTCTTTGGTTGGTGATTGCCGATGTCATTGGCTCTGCGGCAATCTTTCGATTGTGATTGCCGATTGGGATTTCTTCACAATCGATAATTGTGATTGACAATCTTGACAATCTTGCAATCGCAATCATATTTTCCACAGGCTTGGGTATTTACAATTATGGCGATGTTAATATTATTCTGATCAAAGAGAAAGACGTTGTCGAGATTAATGTGACCATTGCGGGCACTCATTCGTTGATGAGTTCGTTTTTATATGTATGGCGACCGATTGTGGAACGTAAAACTTGAGGATAAGCGGGATTTTCATTGCTTCTGATGGCTTCGCTCATCCAGAACCAGATGTCGAAATCGTGTGGCTGAAAAATGTGTGCAACGAATTATAGGAGGCTATTTATTCGACAACCTCTCCCAATTCTCAATCACTCATGTGCTTGTAAGAGGGGCTGCATGCAATAGCAATCGCAAAAGTGCAAAAATAATGAACAATCAATGCAACAGCAAGTGCAAGTGTACTTCTTACCAGAATTAGTGATGGCGTCAATCAAGATCTTTTTCGCAGAGTCGAGTCACAAAGGGCTCGATTGGAACTATTGGGTTGTTTGAAACGCGAGCGATGGGAGTAATCAAGAGCAAAGAAGGATAAAGACCCACGGTCAACCCTTTCGCGAACCGAATCAAGTACGCTTGAAAAACAAGCTGTTGCAGGTGTTCAAAACCAGATTGGGGAGATCGAACAGTTTTTCGTTGTAGGCTTCAGACGTTCAGACTCCCCTGGGGTAATTTAGATTTTTGTAGAACGCTTTGGCGAACGAGTGTCATACTTGGTGGATGTACGTTACAAGACAGCATTTCGTACATGGGAACGCAGCTGTTGACACATTCGAGCATTGCATATGGATTAGGTCGAATCTAGCTTAGATTTAATTTGGCGATACGTATGGCGATGATGCGACGAGGTTAATGAATTCTATTTGCGATCGCTACGGTAGGTTTAAATTGCTACAGATATTCACGAGTGACAGGCCAGACTGAGCACGAGATACCGCAACAACTAAAGTGTGGCGCATCGGGGGTTGCGCGGAGAAGCAACTCGCACAAGTTTCCGCTGAAAAGCCTCCACTTCACTTCCAACCCCGTACACCAGTACCTAGTAAACCTGAGAAGTATTGTGAACCGGCAGTTGGGTTCTGTCGGGTTCCTGTCTCCTCCTGTCGCAGTTGAACCTCAGGGTAGCTCATTCTTATTTAGTATAGCAAACTCTAGCCTACTGATGTCGGAGACTGTGCTCGTGTGCAGTTCTCTCGCAATCCCAAATACACTTGAGTGGGCGTGCGGTGTATAGTCCTATGTGCTTAATCATCACAGGTACTGAGCCCAAATACCTGAAGCTTCGAGGGGTAACGCTCTGGGGCTTCCTATCGGATGACTACACCGCAAACGACAAGTGCAGCGGCTTTGGCTAGCGCAAGCACGACTTTGTCCACTGCAGCGATTACCACCGCAAGTAGCGTGCCGCCTGCTACGTTGCCTGGTGCTGTAGCAAGTATGCAGATGGCAGCAGTTACAGGGGTTGCTACTTCAACGATGATGACTAGTTTAATGGGTGGATTCGCGTTCACGAATGTGACGAACAGTGGAGTACCGCCCAGGATTGTCTCGCCAGTGGTTCCGAGTGTGGCGTATGGACAAGGAAGTTGTTATTCCGCTGCTGTTAGTGGAGCGCCCGTGGCAACTGTCCCTCATATATGTCAAGGTACAGGAGTGCCCGGAATCAAAGATATCTCAAATAAACCGCCTGTCATGAAGAGTAGTTTTGACCTTTATGCAGTTCAATTACAGACTTATCTCACTCGCTTGAGTTTGTGGGGCATTATCGATGGAAGTGATGTCCGGCCACTATTTGACGTGAACATGCAAGCAGAGTTTGATGCTCGTGACAATGCTACTCGTGAAGCCATCCTGCGTGGCGTGCCGGAAGGTGTTGCCGAGATGATTTGTCATGAGAGGTCAGCCAGAGAAATGTGGATTCGATTTGAGAATAAGCAGACGAAGAGAGAGTTTGCTAACTACATCTTCGCGCGTGAGCAACTGTATTCCAACTAATATACTCGGGAGATGAACATGAGTGACTGGCTAAGAGAAAATGCAGTTACTTCGACGAGAGCTCTCTCACTATGGCAAAGTTATTAGTGATGAGGAGTTTGCTGAGATTTTGCTCGCGAATGTGACACGGACCCATCGTGAAGTGGTGCGTCAATTCTCTCGACACTATGCTGCACTTGCTTTGCCTGGAGCACCCCAAATGACACCCAATGCTGCACAAGTGATGAATGCCCTGCTTGCTGAGGAAGACTTAGACGAAAAGGTTGGTGAGGAAGTGCCTCGAAAAAGCATCAGTTCGGCAAAGAAAACTTCTAATAACCAAACTAAGCAAGGCAGTGGTAATTGCCCCAAGGGCAATAGTGGGAAAGTCAAGAAACAACGAGGTCGGGGGAGATACAAGGCGAAGAACAAGGATCAAGACGGGAGGTCCAGCGATAGTAAAAAGAGTGAGGGTTGTTGGAATTGTGGCGAACTTGGTCACATCCGGATACATTGTACTAATCCAAAGAAAAATGACAACTCACAGAAACAAAAGCAGTATGCTGGTATGGAAGCCAAGCGATTTCAAAACAAGAAAGGCAATGATGCTGGAGGAGCAAAGAAGAGCATTAATGCCTTGACACAGCGCAAGGTCGGCGCAACTGTGGTTGGTTATCGACGCCGTAAGGTCTGTACCATGGAGTGGGTGTTGGATACCGCCACTGATGTACACGTGTGCACGGACTTGAAGTTGTTGACAAATCCGCAGCCTGACCGAGAGCACCTCTTCTTAGATTTTGATGGACAACCAAAAGTAGATCGTATGGCTGGCGAAGTGAATCTTCAAGTAATGAACATGATATCAGAGCATGATGAATCTTGACATTGATGGGTGTAGTACACACGCCGACTGGTCCTGATAATTTGCTAAGCTCCCATTTACTTGAAGAAAGTGGGTGGACAGTGAGATTCTCTCAAGTAGATGAAAATCGCACCTGCCAGTTAGAGAAGGAAGGCAGGCAGCTGTTGTTGAAGAAAATAAAAGGACGTTATCGACTTCACGTACGGCCTGCTAATGTACGGGAAGTGCGTGATGTTTCCCAAAAGAGTGCTGAAAGTTCAAACTCGTTGACAACGACCCCGACTGAACTTAAAAAATGGCATATGCGCTTTGCGCACCTCAACTATGCTGCACTGTGTCGAATGACAACGCACGGGGCCACAGTTGGTTTAGAGGAATTGTGCAATGCAACTGACTGTTTGAGTATTCATGATGGAAAGTGCTGGACATGTATAGTTTCCAAACAGAAGCATGTCATACAAGAGAACTCTCACGCGGCATGCAACGGAACCATATCAGAAGCTGATGTCTGACTTTGGTCCTGTTGGCAAACAGACATACGATGGACACGAGCACTTCCAACTAATTCAAGATGAAGCAACACGCTACGTCAGGGGATTTTTGGTGAAGACCAAAGGCGACGCAAAGACTGTAGGGATTGATCATCTAGAGTGGCTATTAGCACAAGGCCATCGAATTGAAGTATTCTCGACAGATCAGGGTCCAGAATTAGTCAACACGAGACTGAAAGTATTCCTCCGGGGGAGAGGGATAGAGTTTCTATGGACGAACACTTACAGTTCTGAGGAAAATGGACTTGTTGAAAAAAATGAATGGTGTTGTGATGGAACGCGTTCGCAGTTTATTGACGACAGTTCACATGCCGGATAGCTTGTGGGGAGAGGCCTTCAAGTATGCTCCGGAAGTCATTAATGTGAGCCCGTCAAGCGCTCTTGGTGGAGACACCCCGTATGCACGGAGGTTTGGAGAGAGTCCAAATGTAGATGTGCTAAAGATTTGGGGCTGCATTGTACATGTATTTACTCCCAAGAAGCTGCGATCAAGCAAGCTGGAAAACCCAGGCAAGCTGGGTATGTTTGTTGGGTTCGCGAAGAATTCTGACCGTGTGCATACTGAACTTGAGGACAGGAAACATTGATGAACGTCGTTCAGTAGAATTTGATGAGGGCTGGACTGTTGAACGTTCGTATGTGGAGCAATTAATCGCAAACAGATATAAGCGAGGTCGCTTTTTTCTGTCTGATGTGATTCCGTTGGTCCGTCTCCCGGTTATGGCTGTAGTGACTTACTATGAGTTGACTGTACCACCTGAAAAACGTCAACGTCGTCTGCCTCTGGTTAGTGATCTTCGCTTGAATGTTGCGGTGGAGCAAGCTCCAGCTAGCATGGGGGAACCCGTGGTTGAGCATAGAAGTATGCCTCCAGTGGGAGCGGCATCTGCTGCTGCCCAGCCGTCACCAGCGTGTGCACCGTGGCTAGATAGCGAGCCCTTGGTGGGTTCAGATCATGATCAGCAAGGACGTGACTCCGAGGAAGTTGAGGGTGCACTTAACCGTCGCCGCTCACCTGGCCTGGTTGAAATACGTCCTAGTGCAGAAAACCAAGGGGAAGATGAAGACGATGTTGCAGATGATGGAGAAGTTGTTGCTTCGAGAGAACCGGTGGAGAGACTTGAAAGCTCAGTGGGTGCCAATATTTCAGCGTTAAGTAGTTGCGAAAGCGATGGTGAGGATGAGGATAGTGGCGCTGGTGCGTCATTTCGTCGGTCAACTCGCATTCGTAGACAAAATGTGCGATTGGGAGACTATGAACTCGAAATACCAGAGAGTTTGGTCATCCAAGCTGTAAATATGATTTTGGAGCCTACTTCAGTTAATGCAGCACTGAATGCTGAGGATGCAGACAAATGGATTGAGGCATTGTATAATGAGTTCGGGGAGCTGCTGCGTAACAATACGTGGGAGCTGGTAGAGAGACCGAAAGGTGCCAAGGTTCTGACAAGCAAATGGGTGTTTGTTCGGAAGCGAAATGCTGGTGGAGAGGTCGCCCGACACCGAGCTCGCATTACGATTAAAGGGTGCCAGCAAGAATTTGGGCTGAACTACTGGGATACGTATGCTCCTGTTGTGAGTGCTGAAGCGGTGAAGCTTGTGCTCCTGCTTGCACTGCACTATGGGATTGAATGCCGACATATTGATTTTATCACAGCGTTCTTGAATGACCCGATTGACTGTGATATTTACATGAAGCAGCCGGAGTTCTTTAATGATGGAACTGGGCGGGTATGTAAGCTACTGAGAAGTTTGTATGGCTTAAAGCAAGCTCCGCGGATATGGTACAAAACACTCGACAAGTATTTGATACAATGTGGATTTCAAATATCCAAGATGGATGGTGGAATCTATTTTCGTTGGGTGAATGGTAGTCCTATCTTCTTGACTCTCTACGTAGATGACATTGTAATTGCTGCTACGAAAGAGAACATCGAACTTGTGTTGTCTGAACTCGAGAAGAAGTTTAAGATTAAAGACCTCGGTGAGGTCAGTCACTTATTGTCGATGGAGATCAAGTATGTTCCGGGCACGATGCTGTCAATCTCGCAGTGTGGGTACATTGGTCGACTGCTTGAGAGATTCAAGATGGCAAACTGTAAGGCGATGCCAACACCACAAGCTAAGGGTAATTTTCCGCTACCGGGTGATCCGGATAGAGAGGCTGTGTGTGTAAACCTTGATCCTGATGTGGACTATATGAGTATTGAAGGGTTTTTGCAATTTCTGGTGAGTTGCTCTCGACCAGACATCGCCAATGCTGCTCGGACACTGGGGAAATTTCTGAATTGTTATACGAAGGAACACTTCGTTCTCGCGAAGCGTGTTCTCCGCTACCTGCAGGGTACGCGTGAGTACGGATTGGTTTGGTATAAGCCAGAATCGCCGGGATTGCAGTTGATTGCATACGCTGATGCTGATTTGGGAAATGAGAAAGATGACCGTCGTTCTATTACTGGTTTTGTGCTTCAACTGAATGGTTGCACGTTTGCCTACAAAAGCAAGAAGCAATCAATAATCACGAACAACACGTGCAGTGCCGAGTTTGTGGCTGCAAGTGAGTGTTCCAATATGATTATGTGGACTCACAACGTGTTCAAGGAACTAAAACTACGACGGACAAAACAGACTATTCTCTACGAAGATAACCAAGCAGCGATTCATGTGATCACTCAAGTGGGCAGTGGCTTCAAAGTGAGAAGTGTGGATCTGAAGTTTCATAAGATCAGAGACTTTGTTGAGCGTGACGTGTTCAAAGTGGAGTATTGTCCAAGTGAAGACAACATTGCGGACATCTTCACGAAGCGGCTAGGTCCGCAGCAGTTCTGCAAATTGCGACAGCGTTTGAATGTGTTGCCTGTGCCGCACAACGAGTAGTTGCACGCGTCCTGCACCTCGAATTAATTAGGCGGAGTCAAGCAACACGAAGTGGGAGTGTGAAGTATTGTGAACCGGCAGTTGGGTTCTGTCGTGTTCCTGTCTCCTCCTGTCGCAGTTGAACCTCAGAGTAGCTCATTCTTATTTAGTATAGCATACTCTAGCCTACTGATATCGGAGACAGTGCTCGTGTGCAGTTCTCTCGCAATCCCAAATACGCTGAGTGGGCGAGCGGTGTATAGTCCTCTGTGCTTAATCGCCACAAAACCAATGGCAGTCAACGTCAGCTTGCATGAGCGTCTCCACTGATGCCCCATCCAGCCAGTTTCCGTCCACTGCAGTTGGTGTAACGTTCGTGTACAAAATGTAGCCATGAATGACGTCGCCTCCTCCAGTGCATGGGATGATGGCGGAGAGCACGAGCGCGTCCAAGTGGCGGGCGCCGCTCTGGGTCGACGTGCGGTGCGCGGCCGGCAGCAGCGCGGCCTGCGACGCCCGTCGCGTGGACGCCATGCGCGTCCAGGGCTCGCGCGACGTGTTCGTGCGGTCCGCGGCGCCCGACGAGGTCTCGGGCGACGCCGTCGCGCGGGTGCGCGTCATCAAGGGCGACGCGCGCGACCCGAGGCACGTCCAGCTGCAGCTGCGCGTCACGAGCCGCGGGCTGCTGACGCTGGACGTGACGGCGGCCGGGAAGGTGGTCGAGGTGCTGCTGCCGCAGCGCAACCAGCTGCGGCGGCTCGAGAGTCGCGCGGCGGGCGACGTCGTGATGGGGGACCACGTGCTGGCGGCCTCGGGCCCGGCGCTGGCCATCGCCGCGTTGGGCTCGGGCGACGTGTTCGTAGCCACAACGGAGAGCATCCAGGTGGACGCGTTGACGCTCACGTCCAGGGGCAGCGGCCTGCTGCAGGCGGCGTTCGCGGAGGTCCGCGTGTCGACGATGCTGCTCGAGCACTTCGCGTCGGGGGACGTGGCGGTGCTCGTGGACGCAGACAGCGACGTGGACAACTTGTCCGTCGTGGCGGAGGGCTCGGGGGACGCGTGTCTCGGCTTCAGCGCGTCCGTGGCGGTGAACGACTTCCAGGCACAGCAAAGCGGGGCGGGCGACGTGGCGGTCGGGCCGCGAGGGGCCTGCCAGCAAGCCAAGCTGGCAATGCTGGGCTCCGGCAAAATGGACGTCGGGGGCGTCCGGTGCGACAGCGTCGACGTCGAGTTGATGGGCAGCGGCGACGTCATCGCTCAAGCTGCGGACTCACTATCGCTGGAAGGCTACAGCTCTGGCCACGTCAAGTTCGCCGGCGGACCTCCGACTACGTTTGCGAGTACGGGCGTCAAACAGCTTAACCCGACGCCTGTGGACAGCGCGTACCTCCCTGCGAGTTGCAAGCGCAAGAAAACACCCGCGATCAAGGCAAAGTACGCGTCTGTATCGAGTGCGGAGTTGTCGTCGACAAGTCCCAGGGACGTTGGGGTCGAGCTGGACTCGGCCGAGAGCAGCTCGTCTCTTGCTGATGGTGCTGACGCCGTCGGCGTCGTGTGGAGCGGCATGAACCGAGACAAGGACAACATAATCCCTCTTGCAGCCGTTGTCTTTCTCGTGGCGATGGTGCTCCGTTGGTTTAATAACTCTCGTCGCCGAGCTCGCGAAGAGCAACGGCAGCCTCTACTTTATGCGTAGCGACGCGTGTATGTTTGAACAAAAGTAGTGCCAAGAACTGGTATGACCATTTACCTAAGTATGTGAAGAAGTATTGATAAGTGAAAATAAAGGTGGGCTGTCCGCCAAGAGGTTACGGAGCGAGCTCGAGTTTGCAGTGATCATGGCATGTGTCGAAAAATGCAGCAAACACGGTAAAGGTACATGTACCTTGATCATGTGCGGCTTGATGGCACATCAAATCCCCCAGCTGTCGTTCACAGTGATTCAGGGCAGCAGTAGGCTACGTACTGGCAGTAGCGGAGACAAAGCCTTCGAGTCTGACTTCTTTGTCTAGTGCTGCAGACTGCAGTTGTCCGTCCCGCCCCAGATCAACGATGGATGACACGCTTTCCGTCGACGCTGCTCCGTACTGGACGGTGCACTGCACGACTCACGGGATTCTTTGTGACCCGGACCAAGCTTTCGTTATCACTGTGACGGGCAGTTACGACGTTGTGCTTCGGTACGAGGACCTGAATTCAGCGGGCGACGGCGACGTCGCTCGAGTCAAGTTCAAAGGCGGCAGTTCATCAGAGCCGCAAAGTGTTGCAGCCCAATTGTTGGTGATCGACGATTTGCCGGTGCTGGAGATTTCAGCGACAGAAGAAAAACTCGAGGTGGTGCTACTTCGCAAGGAACGCGTGCAGCGTGTGATCAACCAAGGCTCAGGGGATTTATACATCGAAGATAATGTGGTCGCGACTAGTGGATCAAGTCTGACCGTCGGTTCTGTCGGTAGTGGGGATCTCTATATGTCGTCTTCCTCGCCGGTCACAGTGGACGGACTTGAGCTGAGCTCTCAAGGCAGAGGACGTATTCAAGTGATGTTCGCTGAGTTCAACGTAAAGACGCTGTCACTGAAGGTATCTTCTTCAGGCGGTGCTTCGATTGCTGCTGGGTCGACAGTCACTGTCGATTCGCTCGCGTTGACAGAGCAAGGCTCAGGAAGTTTGTGCCTATCTGCAGGATTATCGTTGGAGGCCAGTCATATCAAAATCGAATCGATCGGCACTGGCAATCTCTCACTGGGACCGCGAGGGTCTTGCCAGAATGCAGAATTAGCTATGGGCGGATCAGGTGTCATTGACGTCGGCGGAATTCGATGCCAGAATATTGACGTCGACCTGTTAGGCAGCGGAAATGTTGTTGTCCAAGCCACGCATTTGCTGTCAGGCGATGTCTATGGTAGCGGCCACTTGCGTTACTTTGGCGCAGCCCCTCGATCTATTGATAACGTGAACTACATGGGACTCGTGGTTGCGACCCCAACGGCAAGCTCGTATCAGCCGTCGGCATGCAAAATGAAGTCCTTTTCATCCCTCATATTGACCCCAGCAAACGTATCGAATCAAACGGATGGGTCTGATGCCGATGTTGAGCTTCGCATTGACGTGGACCAAAGCAGTATTTTATATCTTTCAGGCATCGTCTTCATCGTGGCTTTGGTTTTGCGATGGTTCAATGAATCTCGCCGCCGCGCTCGGGAAGAGCAGCGCCAGCCGCTCATAGGCGCCGAGGGCCTTGTATATGTGTAGCTGGTCATATGCATGAACTACATTGCTAAGAGAGGGGTAAATGTGCGATTTTCTGGTGATGTTCGAACTAAAACTTCTCATCGATGCATGTACTACCGTTTCGTTGCTTGTGTACCTTATTGAAGACCAACGTCACCAACATCGAAAACAAAAAGCAGCAATGGAGGCTCATTATGAGCCTCCATTGCTGCTTTTTGAGCCGCTCATACGTATAATGACAAAATATTCTAAGAACTCAACCGCCAAACATGAGTACTTTAGTATTCCTATAATTTTAGAATTAGCTCGTTTGAAGTAATGTACCAATATCAGTGGCTTGTATAACATCATGTCATTGACATGTAATACCTAATGCTCTCGAGTCTGATACCTGCGGTTCTTGAAAGCAGGGGCAAAGGCAAACCTCGCTCAACACTCACCACCATTACACCTTGAACTTAGGTATAATAGTTCAATTGCTTGCATCGAACGTACCTGGCTAGACTTCTTCCCAGCAAGTTCCACCGAGACGGGCGATTGGCGACGCGTGCCAGCGTCGGCATGCGCTGGTCTGCGTGCGCTAGACGTGCGCTTCATTCGATCCCTTTATCCCTGGGATCGGCACGGAAGGAATGGTTGTACTCACCCGCTACAGAACCTTCACCAATTGATAAATGTTGTTTATGTGACCACACAATTCTGTTTTTAACCTACATCCACTTTCATATATTAGTAACCTCCGAAACTATACACTGCTCCAAATAAATGGTACGCATTTAGGAATGTGTGTACTTCAACTTGCCTTTGGCACCACCGGTGCCATCGAGCCGCTCACAACGCAATTTGCTGCCTGCAGCGCACTTCTCCATCGCCACCAAGCCACGGACCTCGCACTTGCCTCGAAATGAAGCGCGTCTCGTTCTTCGCCGCGTTCGCTTTCGCACTGGCCCAAACTGGCGCTGACGGAGCTCTGACCGTCACGTCCACGGCGCCATCACGCGCCAACGACCTCAGTGGGGCGTTTATCGAGAAGATTTGGACTGTGAGCGGCCAAGATGGCGACGTGCTTGACGACATCAAGGTGCAAGTGGCTGGCAATGTCTTCGTGGACTACGACGCTTCGCTGCGTGCATCCGACGGCGGCGTTGCTGCTAAGGTCGTCCTACGCAGCAGCTCGCCCGACATGTTTGACGTTGTGGATGTTAACATCCACGAAGCGGAGGGCAGCGGATTCCGTGTTCACTATAAGAATGTTAACGCCCGCGTGGTGGGCGAGGTCGTTACGCAGATCACTGTTAGCGACCCGAGCGTGGTCTCAAGCGTGAGTGCCATCCACGCGGACGGCGTCGTGATCGGCGAGGGGGTTGTGGTGACCAATGCCCCCACGGCCAGTCTGAACCTGGACTGTAGCAGCGACGCCGATATTTTCGTGGGCTCACCCCAGGACCAGTTTGTGCTGAAGTCCATTGGGATTGCTAGCTCCGGTGATGGTCATGTGCAGTTCCTGGCCTCTTCCATTCAAGCGGACAGCGTTACTATTTCTCTCTCGGGGGACAGCAAGGCAGTCGTAGCAGCTACAGGCAAAATTTCTGTCGACTCAATGGCCTCGTCCATATCTAGTGATGGCAAGATCTTCATTGAGACTGCGGATCTCCAAGCCCAAACTCTGAGTGCGACTTTGTCGGGCGACGGCAAGGTGTCGTACTCATCTGCTGGAGCGTGTGTGAACGACATGATTCATCTGAGCGGGGATGCTGCCGTCTACGCTGGGTCCATAGTCTGCAAGAACACAATTGTGAAAACGTCTGGAGATGGCAAAGCCATTGTTCAAACCACTGACACGCTGACCTCGGTGGGCGGAGGATCCGTCAAGTATGTGAACGCGCCGCCGCAGCGTATCGTATCCAGTTCGATTTTCAGGAAGCACAGCAACGTCAAGCCGGCCAAGTATAACAAGGTGAAGACCCACCGACCGTCGATCCCGCCCACCAAGGCGCCTACCGAGCTTACCATTGTTTTAAAGGCGGCATGGTTTGGCGACTCACCTCACGTCAGCGATTACTCTGGCATTGGCAACTCGATTGTCATCGATGGATCGGGGTTCGCCACGAACTTTGCAGCCACCGATGTTCCTTCGTATCTCCACAATATCGGACCCTTTGACGTTCTTGTCGCCGTTGGTTTCGTCGCCGCCATCGCCGCTGTTGCTTATAAGATCCGCGAGCGTCAAACCCGCGAGCAGTACAAGCCGCTGGTGTAAAGTCCTCGGACCGAGTCGAATGTGCAGGCAGAAACTTAATCTTTTGTGGTTAGCATTTCTGGATACGGAGGTCCTGCTCCAGGAAAGAAAAAAACTTTGCAGTAAATACACACCACTTCATGCCCCGTTACGTTTTTTAGCGTGGGTAAAGGGAAGTTTGCGTCGTTGTTGCAAACGCTCACGCCACCCAAGATTTTCACGAAGCACGACATGTCTGCTATCAATCCGGGAGGAGCTGGGATCTGAGCTCCCAGCGCTCGAGATCAGGATAGAGCATTCTCTATCCTGCGTACCTTGACACCATAAAAATTGTTGGTCTAGGCTCCTTCGATATCAGCACCAACTGCCTACGTCAGCCCGGCTGTGAGGTCCTAGGAACGCGAAACTGATACAGACAGTAACCATGAGCAACTTCGTGCTACAGATAGGATAATCAAGCGGTTTGCGAGACAAAATAAATGCATTCGCGTCGCTAACGGTCACTAATGACGAAGGAAACATGTCAAGCACACCACAGCCCCCCAACATTCACTTTCGTGGGGTCCAGCCTTACGACCATCAATGTAAGCCCATTGACTCATTGTTGTTGCAGCGCGCCAAATAACTGCTCAAAACTTGCATCCGTGCACGTATCGCCTGCATACGGTTTGCCAGAACCTACAAGTCTTGACTGCCACGACAAATGCACGGGCTTCAACACCTCAGCAATCGGCTGTAACTTTTCCACTGGGCCATGTGACTCGGAGACGAGTTGACTGTGAAAACTCTATTAGATTTGCGCGCAAGGCGCACCGCACCGCAAGCTTCAGCTGCCAGAGGCAGCAAGCACAGTCGTTGCTGTGTGCCCACTGTCGCAGGACGGACATGAAGACTGCGGATTTGAGAGCCTGCCGCGCATCCCAGTTCACAGGTAGACTGGATGACCGAAACTCTCTCAATTTCACCTTTGGCCACGTTGCAAGCCTCTGCATACTGCTTGCTATCTCCTAATTAGGGTGAGTCTGGGATCACATCCATTATGACACAACGGCGTTCCCAAGCCAGGCCGAGACCCGGAGACGTTCCCACGCCAGACCGAGACCCGCATTGGGATCCGGAGCGTGGCAATCGACGATACTTTCTGTCGAGCAAGCTGTTCAACTGAGTGTCTCGACGTTTCAAAGGCCGTGAAGACGAGCTTCATGCCGCGGCTTGCTTGAGCAGCAGTACGCTGGTTACTAACGGATACTTTGGCGCGGCTGGCAGACGAAAGTGCCACGGGGAACTGTTGTCCACCAAAAAGCCTTTCGCAGGGCATACAGAGCCCACAATGTTAGCAAATTTTGATGCGTGTCATTCGAGTCGTATGCCAACGGAACTTGAATATGGCATTATCCATCGTCGCTAGCATCTCCATCTGCTCTGCATCCGATCCTAGTTTCTCTCATCCTCCGCAAGGCTCGGCTTCAACGCACTCACAGCTGGCTCGCGCAATGGTACGGTGTGGGCAAGTGCAAGCGCTGGTCAACGGGGTTCAGTTGACCGTCTCCACCAAAACTTCGAGCCACCCCACAAAGCTCGGCCCCGCCGAGTTGGACTGCTGACCGTGCACAATCTCTACCGCCGGTGCGGTGGCTTCGAGCGATTGTCCGGTTCTGGCTCGCTCTGTTTCGGTTTTGCGTCTTGCGTCTTGGTGGGGATATCATACCATCATCAGCACTTGGGAGCAGAAGCGAGCATTTTGGTGGAGCAGCATTTCCACCGAGAACAGAATTGAAACCATGTGGGGCGCCACGATTCAAGAGAGCACCGAAAACGACGGCCAGAGCTCGGCGGCAAGCTCACCGAGATCCATCAAAGGATCGCTTGCCTTCATCTTGGACGATGACGCTTCAAACATCAAGCGCAGTGCCACCGCAGCTCAATTGAATGCGATCGAACCAGCAAACGACAAATATACGAGACCGTCGATCACAGGTCACAGTATCTGCAGTCTCTTGACTCCGACAAACTCTAGTGATGACAACAACGAGTCTCGTGACACCATCACGCCAACCGCACAACTTGCTAGAAAGGTATTCACTGACTGGTTGGGAGGAATCGTTTCTACAAATTGTTAACGAGCGTGCTCCTCAATTTTCAGGGAAGCAAGTTCTGCATTGTTGAAGGCTGCGTGAGCCGAGCCAAGCACGCGCGACGATGCTGGAAGCATGGTAAGCAGGCCTTTTCGGGCTTTGCAAATATGACGGATTTGGGCTGATGTTGACCCTGTGTCGTTACTATCCCTTACAGGCGGTTCGGTAAAGTGTAAGGTGCCCGGATGTCGGAATCGTGCCAAGACGAAAGGTGTGTGCTGGTCACATGGTGGTGGCACCATCTGCAGCGCAGATCAGTGCACAACGATCGCAGTGTCAAATGGAGTCTGCTGGGCTCACGGCGGAGGTATTGCATGGCTGATAAGTTACAATTCGCTGTTCTGGATAGACTAAAACTAACCCACCACTTGCTTGTATGCAGGAAAACGCTGTGTAACGCCGGGGTGCTCTCGACCTGCCTACGAGCGGACGGGTAATATGTGCTCAATGCACTTCAGCGCGAGCTCTGTTGCCGGTATTCCGGCGTCGAAGCGAAAGGCATAAATTGGCGCATAAAATGAAATTCGCCGCACTACAGTGCTGTTAGACCGCTCTTCTCTTACTAAGCCTATACTCGTCTAATGACTACCGGTAATAAACTGTATTCTTCCCATGAGGTGTTCCCGCTGTAGCAACAGTTTCCCGCACACTCTTCTTGACTGCTGTGGTCAAGATGGGCTGGAGTTGTAGTTGACGGATAATGCGCAAGCTTCAGAAGATGAGAACGGCAAGTAACCCACGCTTTGCGTGCGCAATTGATTCTACATCTTATAGCGACCGTGGTGGCCAAGAAGGATATGGTGTTGCGTTTCGACGCTACTCCTAATACGCTAATTTGACCCCCACCCCACCCGCTACATTGTAGGCTACAATGCTTTGTCATAGCCTATGGCGAAACAAGGCAGCGAACGGAAGCCGCTACAATTTGTAGCCACCAAGCCTGGTTCACCGCGAAAGCGATCTGATCTTGCTTCCGTGTTTACTGCGACTGCGACAGAAGAGTGTACGCGTACATCACCTAGAAATCCGGTGGTGTGAAGTGCTTGCAATGCAGCTTCAACAGTCATCCAGTTTTGCCGCAACTGTGTTCATCTTCTCGAAGTGGGATCCAATCGAGTGGAAGAACTTCCAACGGACGGTCAAGCCTGACGTGCTGACTAAGTAAAACATGTTTGCGAAGTACTTCGTAAGTGTTTGCGAGTAGTATCGTCGCTCTACACAATGCTTCTACTTCGACGGGTACGGTTTGAGTTTGATCATCTGGTCGATGCTGGTCTCATCCGCGTTCTCCAGGTGGCCCTGCTGCACCATCTCGTCCAGCGCTACCACCACCTTGGCATAGTTTGCCAGCAAGCTGACCTCTGTGAGTTTCTTGTCTAACTGGGTGATCAGCACAGCCTGCAACGCTGTCATGATCTCGTCCACTGCGAAATAGCAAAACACGTTAAGACATCTCAGTTTCTACTTCAATGTCAGCCACTCAACACCCGCAGAACGCACAGATGAGTTCGTCGTACTCCTCGTTGCCCGAAAGCATCAGTCGGAGCTCTCCGACCTGGCGGGCAACCACGAATTGCGACTCGCACACGAGCAGTTGGCTCTGCATGGGCTCGGCGTCTTTTCTGGCTTGTCGGTCGCCCCAGAGGTCCGGCGTTTGCTTGCAAATCAGTGCAAGTTGGGCCTCATAGCTCCTGCGAGCTTCCAGCGTCAAGTCGGGCTGGAAATACCGCGACAGCAGCACGTAGTTGGCCTCGTTACAGCAGATCAAGCTGTGCAGCATGGTGCACGGGCGGACTTGAGCTTGCAGCGACTTGAGATCGGGTTTTGGCCAATGATACGACGATAAACGGATTTTCCAGCCAATGAGCACTCGCGGAGCATGAAAAGACGCGACCGTTCGTGCGCATTTTGTGATCTTCGATAGCACTCGGAAGTGCCGGGCATCATGGAAGGTGAATACGGGGGCGATGCACGCGAGTTAGGACTGTATTTGGTGACATTCCAAGCTTATTGATTGACATTACGCGTGTGGCTTGCATTGGCACGATCCAGAACCCATCAAGCGTTTGGCCCCCAGTGTCACGATCAATGACTGCGCCTCCGAGGTCTTCTGCACGAGGTTTTCGCCTGATGGGAGACTGCTAGCTGCTGGATGTGGTGATGGAGCAATTCGAGTGTTCAATGTACACGACGGCAAACTGTCGTATACATTGATGCAACCTCAGAGCAGCTATGGGTTCGGCCTGCCATGCACGGCTATCAGATTCCGTCCTCTCACAAGCGCGACGAAGACCAAGAACGTGCTGCTCGCTGCAAGTATGTAACTCGTTTGTGTAGATCGATAAGCTGCTGAGTTGATGCGTTTATTGTGGCTATTCTGTTAGATTCGAACGGATCCGTGGAGCATTGGCACATCACGTCGGGCAAATGCCTGAACGTTATCAGCAACAACCAGAACCAGCTCTACGCTCTGGACTACCGTGCCGATGGAGCGATGTTTGCTACGGGAGGCAAAGACCACGCCATTCGAGTGTATGATGAAGCTACTAAGGGAGAGGTGGCGTGTATGGATAGTGGCCACGGGACTTTCACTGCAGGCCACTCGAACCGCGTGTTTTCGATCAAATTCGTCCCTGAAGACGATAACACCATCATTACAGGCGGATGGGACAATACGCTCCAGATTTGGGACTTACGTGTCGGCTACGCCGTGCGGGGCATCTACGGCCCCCATGTTGCGGGGGATGCTGTCGACATGAATGATCGCGGGGAAATTTTAACGGGTTCATGGCGCCCTGAAAACCCGCTTGAGCTCTGGGACTTCGGATCAGGCAAGCGCTTGTTGACTGTACCGTGGAACCACAGTGCTCTTCGGGCTGAGCCCTGCTTCATTTACGCGGCTCAATTCTCGAAGTCGAAGACTGGCCAGCAGCTAATTGCTGCCGGTGGAAGCGGCTCCAATGAAGCCAAGGTGTTCAACCACGACTCGAATAACAGGCTGGTCGGCACAATTGCAGGGCTGAGCCGTGGAGTTTTCTCACTTGACTTTGCAGCGTACAACGACAAAATGGTCGTAGCTGGCGCTGATGCAGCGATTCGTATCATTGACGTTTACGATCACATTCCAGGCGAAAAAGGTCGTGAACGACCTTCAACTCCCTCCATCAGGTTCGTTCTCTTGAATTGTTTGTCTGACCCAAACGTGTTGCCTATCTAATACTTCGCTTCTCTTTCGTGATAGAAATGCTATGATGCCGAACGAAAGCCTTACACGCTTGGCATCGCCAACAGCAAGCACTGAGCTGCTAAAGGGGCCATCCTCACCGCTCCACAAAATGGCCGTAGACGATGAATAAGCCTACATTGTCATGAAGGCAGAAAGTCATACGCAAAGGTGTTTTCCTACAAACAGCAATTAATGGACGATTTTTATGAGCTCAAACTGCGCTTTGCAGAAATTGTTGGGCAACACAATGGTCTACATATGTACAGATCTTCAATTTCAATTGTTCACATACGACTTGTAGCTGGTGGCGGCGCGCTGTCCAGGCGTACTACTACTTGCTACCTCAGCAGCAACGCTCCATCCTACTTCTATTCTTTGTTTGGCTCTGGTCCTAGTATATGCACGCACCCTGCCGTTATCACTCTCGGTCTTGATGCTGGTTTTGTTAGATAGACCCGCTGTACAACCGCTGCTCTTCGAGGTCGTCATCGAGGTGCCTTCGGCCGTTGGGCACATGCCAGTTACCAATTGGGTGGCCAATTCGATGACCGTTGTCATGACCATTGGTATGGCCATTGGTGTAGTTGGGGTATCCGTTGGTAAACCCGTTAGTGAGCCCGTTGTGGTCGCTAACTCTGCCATTCGACGGCGTGTACCGCAGCGGCGTGTGCTCGTTTTCCCGCTCATCGAAGGATTTCCGACTGAAGCTACTGTACGAGTGCCCTTGTGGCGAAAGCGGCATGAGCGCGCCGAAGTGGCCAGTCAAATGTGCGCGGTGGCCCGGTGTAGTGTGCTCAGGGTCTTCGGGGTCGTCACCGTCATTTTCTCCGTGCTTTGCCAACAGATAAATGCCCATAATGATAACTGGCATACCACAAATACACGACAACATCGTTAGTGTGGTGAGTCGGAATATTCGCAGCATACAGAGCCAAACTTACATGCTAGCGCAATCGGCAAGCAGATCCAGTCAAAAATTGAAAAGCGCGTGTACTTTTCGTAGAACACCACACCACCAATAACGCTCGACTATACCCGTCAGAGACAAACAACCAAACCTCGATGTCAGTATCCGGTTGAAGGGAATCCGTGCCAAAGCCGCCGCCCCGAAAAAGACGCACCCCGATCCAGAAGCACTGGAACATGGGGAAAACGCTGAGCGTGTCCCCGGCCATGATAGCACGGTTGAGCAAGTCCGTCTGTAGCACCAGCGTACACATCATCCCCCCCATGAACAAGTACGTCGTGAAGTAGACGAACTGGTTCTCGCCGCTGAGCGTCAAAATCAGCAAAATCGACGCGCACTACACGGAATGCACAAAACTTCCATCACTATCCCCCGCCTCAGAAAAAAAAGCCCATTGCACGCTTCATCTGTACCTTGGCCAGCAGCACCGAGAACGATCCGAAAATCCCCGACGCCGTCGCGTACATATAGGGCAGCAACCTGTACTTGGACTCGTTGAGCGCCCTGGGAAGCCTGGAAATGGCTTCAATCTGGCCGAAAATGCCCCCGAGCACCGCCGTCTGCAATACAGGCCGACGACTTAGCATTCCCTGTCATAGTTGATCCCTGTATACCCTGATATCTGCTCACCATGACGCCGAGGTACACGATGAAGCCGAGCTGGAAGAACTGCTTCTCCAGCTCGAGCAGCGACATCTGCTCGTCCGGCTCGTTGGCCACCGTACTGAGCACGACGCCGATGATGATGAGCAGCGTGCCGAGCACGTCCGTCTTGGTGAGCACCTGGCCCAGCCACAGGTGCGCGAAGAAGACGTTGGCGAGCACCGTGAAGCCGCCGCCCACGGACGCCACGAGCGCCTGCGGGGCGAAGCCCAGCGCCTCGAAGTCGCCCACGGCGCCCAGCACCACGAGCACGAGGCCCGTGAGCCACAGCGGGCGCGTGTAGTAGGTCTGGCGCTCGAAGAGGGGCTTCTCTTCCTCCTAAACGTGATCAATAAGACGGTGGGCGTGAGTATTAAACCTGACAGGTCCGTTCTATCAGCCTCGAAGAGGGTCCCCCACCCCCCGCCCCCCCCACACACGCACCCGCACATGCGAGAGCTTCTGCACGTTCACGCCCAGGTTCGAGAGCACCGCCGACGCGATCACGATGGCCAGCCCGATCCACTTGCCCTGCACGTTGTCCGCGTCGTCGTCCGCCAGGAGGAAGCGCGCCATCGCCGCTCGCAGGGAAGAAGCGCACAAGACCCGCGAGCTTCGATGCCCCCGCCAAAGTATTTATAGGTCTGAGCCGCGCGCAAAAAGTGTGGGAGAGGCTGGGGTGGGGAAGTTTCAGGGTGGGGGAAGCGACGACAGTCGGGCTTCTCATGCTCGGCAGATGGGGATAATATGGAAAGTGACAGGGTATGCAAGGGTACGAGACGGAATGGCTTTGGATGAGGGGAGAAGGTGGATGTGGTATTCTAGGATATATGGGTATACGTTTGCTGCTAGGATACTGACGTGGTTGCGTGGCGCGCCGCAACGAGTGACGACACCCAGCCCATAATCACGAACGAGAAGAAAGCGCGTGATTGTGGATGATGCCGGTGCTTGGAGAAGAAAGCGAAGAGGGGAACATTCGCCTGCGAAACACGCCAAGTTTTTGAGAGAAGGACTGCAACATGCAACACGCGGTTTCAGTGCAGCCGGGATCTTGTGCACAGATAAGGCCCGACACTTTTTCCACGAGAAAAATGTCAGCAGTAAAGTGCGCGTTCAGGTCAGCAACATGGGGAGATGGCGGTCGTGGCGTCGCCGTTTACGGCGCTGGGGCGGAAGAAGGAAGCGTTGTCGATCGAAGTTTACATGTAGAAGCAACAATCCAGGGTGTTGGTTCGTAGTTGAAGTGGCAAGCAATAATTGATTTTGTTGCGTGCAGTCGCTAGCAGACCAACACTCGTCTAGCAGTCGTGGCCTGTGGTGACTTCGCGCTGTCTTGCGTAACGGAGCGGCCACGGAGCTGTAAGATGCTGTTGACCCCATGTTGATCGCAGCGACAACAGAATCTTGTTGAGGGATAACGATAACAGGATTTACTTCAGGGATAACTTACCCGATAAGCACATGCACCGCGCGACAGTCGCAAGACGTTTACTTGCTCAGGCTTTAACCCAGCCGCCTTGCTGATTAATGCAGCTGGGCGTTTCTGCAACATACACAGCCCATTTATAATAATGCACGTGCGTTTGGCGAAAGGTACCGTTCAATCTGGCCGCTCAACCACAACAGGGGGAGTAGTAGCTGAGCAGCTCAAAGGCAAGGTGAGAGAGAGGCAGATAGTTCTATTTGACCGTTAACGGCGACTAGACTTCTCTGGTTGATCCTTAGCCTGGTAAGCAACACCGGTTCCTTTCGGTTCGGTGGTTGTACGTGGCTTGTCCCTTGTGGGGACTTCTCTCGCGGCGATGCTCCTACTGCCTGCTGGCAAAACAGAAATCTTGTTCCTTTGCTTATTGTTCCGGGTTGCCGACGCTCACGCTTGGCTATTAATATTGCTTGCAACTGTCGCATTCCTACTCCCCAATACGCTGCCCTGTTTTCTTCAATTGTCACTACTTCTCTTTCGAATATTACCCTGTTGCGCTGTATCCACAGTCGCTCCATACATATGCTGCTGAATATTCTCCACATTCTTCTCCATTCCGCTGTGTACTCTTCAGCTTAATCTGGATTCTCTCGTGTTATCTGTTCTTTTCTGTATTGGGAGAGGTTTGGTGCTGTCCGCTTCGCACAATTCTGCTTGAATTGATCCAGCTTATTTTCTTCCCATCGTTCTCCTGTCCAATGACTTACTACTGCAGCTCAAAGGTGAGGTGCGACCTCCAGCTCACAATAAGTCGTGTCTTTGCCAAGTAAATAAACCACATAAGCTCTGAAGTACTAATATGTTCCTCTCAAACCTTACGCCAAATCATTATGACCTGTAAACCTATGAGTCCGATGCAAGTCCAGCTGGAAAGCTCGCAATCAGGGTTCGATGGTAATTTACTCGTCATTGTGCAAGGAGTTGCGGCTCACAACTCCTTGCGCGGCTCTCCAGCCTCCGACAATTACTACATGTACGTATTAAATTTAATAGGTAAATTACTCGAATACCGCGAGACGAAAGGGCGTCGTACACTTTTCTACCCATATTTTTATGTTCAGACCTAATCGCAACCATACACGGTATCAATTTTATCCTATTATGTTTTAACAAGTGGTGCCTGAATGAACTATCGAGTGCGGAAAGCGAGAGTTGCAAAACCATACCAAGTTTCTGGCAGCACACCTATTTGTATCCTTCTAACTAGCTTCCCCCTACCTGTACCTCGAACTGCGAATCAAGTGGGTACACAGTTCGTGAATCAATTCAAGGAGTTGAGACCATCTGAGTGCTTGTAGCCTAACATGAGTACCTGATAGAAGTTTGGTCGCTTCACCGATGAATCAAACGTGCAACTGCGATTCCGGGGGATCTTCGGATGCTGCAACAGGTGCAGTCTTCTGTTAAGTAGAACACGATCCACCCACCAATACCGCTGTTGAGTGAGTCTGCTGTATTTGACTGTATTTCTGTGCGAGTTGCAGTTTCTTCAGCCACTCACGAAGGTGTGCGTTGTTCTCACACTGAAATAAATACAGCCGAGTGAGGTGGTGAACAGCCAGACAGGAGTGTTCTGGAAGCCTGGGATGCCTCTTGACACTGCTTAAACCAGTCACAGTAGTGCCTGCAACGCTTTCACTTCCGTCTCCCGAAGTGTTGTAGATGTGCCCCAATTTCTTTGCCACCGCCCGATGAGCTGAAGACGTAATGGGGACGACACGAACATCCGTAGCGTGTGCCATGTCTACAACGTCCGAAGCCAAAGTCACACCGTAGTGACGGTAAATCCGTAATACCCCGTCAGCTAGTACGCACCAGCGGGAACTCGAGTGAAAGCTTTCAAGAGTCGACTTCATGTTGAGATATCCGCAATGTGAGTGCTGCTCTCCGAACGGACGAATATGAACACTGACAAGCCATCGAGGTTTGCCTTTATTGCGAGCAATCTCTTTATCCAGGTTCTTCTCGTCAACCTCGTCAAAGGATCTGGGGGCGGTTCCTGCTGCGTCGGCTAGCGACAGCGGTTGATGCTGTGCCGTCTTAGGAAATACTTCAATATGATCCGTGAGCTCCAATTCAGTTGTGAGCCCTGTTCGCCAGCAATCGCCTGTTTCCAGCAAGCGCAGCACTGCTTGGCCTAGGAAAAAGGTATTCGGACCGTTCTTGCTTAATAACGTGAAGCAAAAGGTGGCGTTGCCGTCCGCGCCTGGCACAAACATTTTCTCGGGCCATACAATATCGAGCTCTGCCGGTCCAGTAGTCCCTGTTAACCCATTGAGAACTGTTGGTTTTCGCACGCTGGTCTCAAAGCAAAAGTGTTGGGTGTCCTCATCATTTCCTGAGACCACAGTAACGTAAAGGAAAGGATTACACGAAAATCCATTTCCCAGGCGAAGGTCTTCTAATGAAGAAGAACTGCTAATTCCTAGACCAAGACCTTCCTGAAGACATCCAGTACCAAAGGGAAAAATTCCCCGCACACGGAGTGCGTCCATAGCATAAGGTTTAAGTCTCATGCGCTGCAATCGCTCGAAATGCTGGCGAGCTTGCCGTCCTCGCAGTATGGCTTGAATCTTGATGATAGAAGCCTTCTTCGTTGCAAATGCGGATGCATCGCGCATCATTCGCACATAAGCTGTGAGAGCATTTGCCAAAACCTGCCGTCGAGCTGCAAGGTGTGCTGCTCGTGCTCCAGCTGATCGCTCGTCATATTCGACGGTTAGATCGTTATTGCAATGTGAGCAAAGCCACGATGAGAATGGTGTGTTGGTTGTGGTTGTTGTGGGAGCAACAAAGGTAAGCTTTGTTTTTCTGTTGTCACCCTCGTAAGCTGCGAGGTAGCACCGTGCGTGGGCTACAACATTACATGCCGCGCACTCAAGTTCACCTCCAGCAAAATTACAGTAATCGCAGCGCGATGATCGTTGATATCTTGTGGCATCGAAGAGGAAACGAGTCGGCACAACTTTAGGGGGAGGTTCCAACGCCGACGCCTTAATTTTCTCGTTATAGTTCTTCTTTATGATCGCCTTCGTAGTGTCTGCAAAACTACTTTGCCTGTATTGACGCTGAAACGCCATGAGGTCGCTGGCTTGGCGGCGAAGTAGAGATAATTTTGCGTCCTTACTAGTCTTTAGATGAGACTGGGAGCATGCCTGGGAGTTCATTTCATCCAATATAGTTTGCAGTGATTTGCGTTGTGGATGTCGGTACACTTCAATATCTTCAAAACGTTCGAGTAGTGGAGCAACATCGCCTCTGACAAAATCTCCCTTAGATTGGGCTTGAAACTTGGAAGCCCAATACGAGGAAGACCGTTGAGCACTGTCACGACCTGAAGTCGAATGCAGCGAATCCGGTTCATCTAGTTCAGTTGGAGTTAAAATTTGTTGAGGTCTCGCAACAGCTGGTGTTGAAAATGGTGAATGACAAGATTTTTGTGGCTTGGTCTCAGAGATGATTGCATTCGTTAGGCTGTTTCTACTGACCTTCACGGGGGGCAAGCGTGGTAACGAGCTCGTTCCACGCATGGAATTAAAGCGTCACAACACCTACTTGAAGCATTGCCTCGTTCATATTTAGCTTGCCGCCTTCAGCCTGGTAGCACTGCAAAGCATCCCTCGCCCTTTCCCAGTCTTCTTATCGGCTTTAAAAAGAAGGTTGTTGCTCCTCCATTTTAGAATATGGGATAGAACAGCTTGTATTTGTATTCTCTTTCGTCATGTGAACAGTTCCAAGTAAACTGAAACGTTCTGACCAAATCCCAAATTACCAATTTTGTTGTATAGCCGGTATGGTGATCTGACTGCAAAGCTTGACATCATATCACGACAAGGTATCCAGCATCAGATGCTGAGATTCTCAGGATAAGAATTATTGTGCACTAGATACTATCTAGTGCAAAATATCTAGTAGATACGCGTGTTGAGAGGCCAATTCTCAACCGATCGTCAAGTTCTCCAAAACGGTGCTTACCAGATTAAAATGGCATTGCTGCGACATGCTCTCGTGTAGCACGCTTAATCTCATCACAGCACATATTTCTACCGCGTGTGGGCATGTAAATATCGGCCTCACTCTGTTATTCGACGGGTGCTTCTCCAAGCGGCGGTCGCGATGTTAAGTCCTCCTGCTTCCCGAAAAAGCACGCGCCTAGATTATAGGCAATCTCCGCCGTTTAGAAATCAATGCTGGGCTTGGAGCGGTGTTCTGACTGCCATTGCAATGATGATTGTTGGTAACTTCCTGCTCATCAACGCAAGTTTGAATTCATTAGATCTTGCTATGACCAAGGTGAAGACGAAAACTATCACGCAAAGAAACGTTGAAGCCTCTATCCTCAATGCCATTCTACAGAGTGAAAACGAGGTAGATATCGCGGCAAACGCCACGGTGGTAGACGACAACGTAGTTGCAACAATTGCCTACACGGAACTAACCAATGCCAGCATAATCGAAACATCGAATTCCGGACAGATGCAATCCACAAGTCATACGATATATAGCATACCACAGTACAATGGAACGAATGGCACGAAAACACCCTCTACGCCGATCCACCCACACATCCGTGCCGGCACAAACCGTCACACAAATGCGGAGGGAAACACTGATGCATCAACAGTTGCAAGCAAAACAGTAGGATCAGATTTGTTGACTGCTGATAAGGCTCTTCCTTTGGGAACATCCATGCCTGTTGTTCACACCCAGGCACCCGACAAAGAGGAGTCGTCGGTGCTACGTCGTGTTCCATCGCAACTACATGGACAGGGAATGCAAGATGAGTGCTTCCATTTGCACAGCTATGGCCTACTTGATAACTTGAGTTCTTCGGCGAGCTTGTTTTGCTCTGGCAATTCAAATGATTCGACATATACATTTTACAGCGTTCCAGATGCTGATTTCAGTGCCACACAGCTCAATAACTTTCAGCTTGACATGCGCAGAGCGCAAGTCTCTCATGACATTTACTCCGTGGCCCAAGAAGGTGGCGCGCATGACCAAGGTTCAACTACCAGTCAAACTCGATATTCTGCAAGTGTGATGATATCTCTCATGGTGCACCAGATATCTGGAGACATATTCTCGCCAATGTTCCAAACAAAAAGTACTTGGTGTGCCATCCTTTTCCAGTGGGGATGGCCAGTAGGACACTGATCGTGGAGCGGGCAGTGATCTTATCAAGAAAGGATGACCACAACCCATTCTTCCAGATATCGGGTATTCTCAACGCATGGATCATGATAAAAGTCCTCGGCTGGAAAAGTACGACCACCCAGCTTGTCACGCTCGACCGAGCCTTGTATTCACACGTAGATGAGCTACGGCATGTCATGTTAGCTCCTGCCAGGCCTGTCATTGGTGGCGATACCCTTCAGAAACAAATTGTGCACTTTGAATCTGCGTTGCTGGCTCCGTACGAAGCGCGAGGGCCTATGATGAGCCACTTGGACGATTCCCAACCATGCTACGCGAGCGCCATGGTCAAGGAGTTTCGAGACGAGGCTCTTCGAAACATGAATGTTTCTTCACAGAAGACCGATCCCAAGCGATGTCTGATCACTGTCATTTCGCGTAGATCTTACGGTGGTCGGCGTGTCCAGCGGATGTGGCGAAACGAGGCAGAGATCCTGAATCGCATGCGTTTGGACTACAAGGACGTCTACCGATTTGGGGAGTGCGAGTTCCAGTCCCTTGACTTTGTTGAGCTGACCATGCATGACCAAATGCAAACTATGGTCGACAGCGATGTTGTGATCGGCATGCATGGGGCGGGAATGGTCAATGTGATGTGGACTCGTCCAGAGACATTAGTAGTGGAGATTTTTCCTCGACGTCGTTGGCGTTGGGGATATCGGAACCTGTGCCAGTACCTTGGGTGCTCTTGGTATGAATTTCGTCGTGGAGAGGACGTATTCGTTCGGACAACAGATCCGAACGATATGGACAAACAGCTGTCGTACGACGAATGGAAAAGCTTTTTTGACCCGCTATTTCGCGATACTATAGTGAAGCTAGGATAAAGGATTGACGCGGCGTAGAAGCTTAGTCTTCTTCATTAATAAAATCGACGATTTCCATTTTCACGTAATGTAGTATCGAAATTCAATTATGAGAAGGCCATAAGTTCATCTGGCATCAATACGAATCGAATACTTGGAAAAATAGCAGATCCATGTGTTCATGATTCGGGACACTAGGGCTTTTTTGTCTGAAAGGCAACTATATCAACTTCTTCACACATCTTGTCTGTCGGTATTCAGTAATCAAGCTTAGTCAGGTCGTCAACTCATGCCTCCATCATTCAGACCACCTTACAAACTTGCACGCGACATGCGTGACAGTTTGGAGTTGTGCTTCCTTTTCCATGCTGCTTTACCATCCTTACGATTTCCGTTGTTATATTTGATGCAATCCACCTTGATCACTTGTTGATGGGGCACTAGGGTATGGAAATATCCTTCAAGATTATCGGATTCGAGGTAGTAACCCTTCATTGTCCTTGTCATGTAAATGAGCTCTTTGAAATCGCTTGGCTCTATCATACTTGGTAGGTACCGCACTGCCAGCAGTGAAATTATAGCAGATTTCCACTCACGTACTGTAGATTTACGTAGCACTAGGCATTTGAAGTATCCTCCATATTTTGCATGATAACGCGGCTCGCGAGCTTACTTGGCACGTACATAGAGCAAACTGCCGGTGTGATCAGGTGTTGTAATCTCTCCTAAGGAAGACTTCGAATGCGATCTCGAATTAGAGCGCAAAAACCTCGCGATTGACACAAAATGCTCATTCCCAAGTTTCTCTTCCTTCGGATTGTTGCCTTTACGGGCTAGATCGTTCAGATCGTGTAGTCTGGTAGTATAACGTCGGCAGTTTCAAACCTCACATCAAATAGCCCCGCGGATAGAAACGATTATCCCAGCCGTATCGACTCGACTGACTAACAGGCATTGATCGTGACTCAAATCATCCGAACAAGGTCAGAAATAACCATTCGTGTAGTCCTTCAGTTCGTAGACTAAAACATGATAGTGTTCACCGCCACCATCAACCTATTGGTAGTACAGCGGCTCCACTTAGTCACCGCCCAAGCAACGTCAACTCACATTTCGCGTCACAACATCACTTCCACTGATCCTCTAGCAAAACCGCGCACACCAACAGAATGCGCAAGCGAACCTAGAGGGGAAAAGCTTAGCCAATCACTTCACTTCGTTAACTGGTTCTGCCAATCAACGATATATCAAAAACCAGGTGCAAATAAAGTAAGCGCCCAGTGCCAGCTCTCTTGCAAATAATACTAGCTTTTGTATTACTATAGGAAATGTTGCACGAATGTTGCACGAATGTTGCACCAGTTAGTATTGGATTTTGGGAGGAACCAAGCGCGGCTAGCACTTTGACACTTTCATTCTTCAATTTTCTTCGGCGCAACTATTCTTTTCTCAATCATGGCTCCTGTGCGTCACCAGCATTCTCACCAGGTTCGCTGTCTGTGTGTGAGCAAGTGGAAAAAGCACTATAGCTACTCAAAAATCAGCTGGGAGGTTGAACTTCCTCGCCCACTTCAAGAGAAATTGTCACTGTGTAGAAGCCTCACGACAAAGCCGTCCCCGCCTCACCACGACGGATGAGGACCGGTGCATCATCCGAGCCACCGAGAAGAACCGATTTATCAGTGCAGCAGTATTAGCTGCCGCAGTTTCAATGGACACGGGGCGGG
>BSXT01001237.1:0-27276 GCA_030267785.1 Phytophthora fragariaefolia
CAGCCACTCCCAGAGCATGCCGCTCGGGGTGCTGACCGCTGTTAGCGGAATATCGCTCGCTCGCATGAGCAGCTGATAATACCCGTCGACTAAGTCGAGGGCACTGTACAGCGTACAGCCCACCATTTTGTTCTGAAGAACATCCTTCCTAGGAATTGGTGTCTGAGCCGGAATGGCGGCGGCATTAAGCTTATTAAAAGCATGCACGATGCGCCACTTGCCATTAGGCTTCCTGACACAGAAGGTAGGTGTCGAGTGCGGAGACTTGCGCTCACGCACCAGACCCGCCTCGTGCTTGGCACGGAAGAATGCGTCAATGACGTCACACTGTTCCCTTGGTAAGGGCCACTGTCGTGTGACACAGTACTTGGTCCCCGGAACCAGATCAATCTGATGGCGAACGCCTCGATCGGGAGGGAGCCCCGAGGGCGGCTCCTTAGCGACCACGTCCTGGTACTCCCTGTTTTCAGGGTAGAAGGGATCCGACGGAATCTTAATGATCTCCGATCCGCTACGCGCATTGAGCGCCTTTTCGCGTCCTCTAGGACAGCTTCATCAAGAAGCGAGGATGCGTTCAACTCTTCCTCCGGCCGTATAACAACCACCTCGGCCAATTCGCCGGCCTGTAAGGCCTCGCCGAATTTATCGAAGGACATCTCGTCCAGCTCCAACAGAGCAGCTAACGTGGGCACCGCCCCCAGATTAACGTCGCCATCGACGTCACCTGACGCTCCATTAACGAGTGTATGTAGCTGTTCGATATCGTGTAGAGCGGTCCCGCTCACTACACCGTTAACGTCTCGTGACATCCCCGACGCCATGCGTCTTGCAGCGAGCATTTTACGTCGCCGCCTCCTCTTCGCTGAGGTTGTCCGCGTCCGAGCGGCCGTCGTAGTTGCGTCCGCGGCGCCTCAGGTGTCATCACCTCTTCCAGCCTCGAGGGAGCTTCAATGTCCCGACCGACATTCAGCGAAGTGCTGATCTGCCCGCAGCCTCCACTCAGTGGATTATGTGCCACTCCACATTCGACCGCAGGACTTCGTCCTTGTGTCTTCGGCGTCACGCCGACCATGCCGTCCTTGGCATCCATCGATGGCTCATCGTCCATACGAGCCTCGCCCAGTAGATTATGTGCCACTCCACATGCATCATTCGGTCTGCAAACCTGATGCCTCGGCTCAGTGCCGACCCAGCCCTCATGAGCATGCATACCGCTGCTTCACCGCGAGCATCGCTCAGTGGGTTACGCGCCACTCCGCGCTCAGTCCATGAGCTCCGCTCAGGACACCTGGCCATGGGCATGCAGCGACACTGCTTCACTGCGAGCACCGCTCAGTGGGTTACGCGCCACTTCGCGCTCAGTCCATGAGCTCCGCTCAGGACTCCTGTTCATGCCGCCGTCGGCACGCAGCGACGCTGCTTCACCGCGAGCGTTGCTCAGCGGATTGTGCGCCGCCCCGCGTTCAGCCCACGAGCTCTGCTCGGGCCTCTTGTCCACAACACTCTCAGCGTCCATCATCTCAGACATTCCAATGTCCAGCACATTGACCGTCTCGATCCAGTGCTCGCGCCAGAAGCGCTTCTGCTTCCGAGCAGAGGTGGGTTCATGACTCGCCAAAGCTCCACTCGGTGAGAAGTGCGTAGCACCCGAGGTCTTTGACCTCCAATCGATCCATGGCTCATGGCGTTCCCGCCATGCCTTGCCAAGGATGAGATCATATCTCGCATCCAGGTCCAGGACCAAACAGCGTTCCACGCTATCGAAGTCTAGGAACTTCACGCCTAGGTCCACGGGGACCTAAAGCACCGTAACACGGGTGCCCGTCGCGAGACGGACAGTGACTATGTCACGAGTACGCGCATTAAGCGCCTCAGCATACAGCTGACACCCTTCCATCGTGGAGCGCCGAGCGTAGTTGCCCGACGCACCCGAGTCGACCAATATTGTCCACGGCTTCTCAAAGCCTTTGACAATCGCTTGGACGACTAGCAAGCCAGGCTTGCAAACACGTTCCGTGTTAGAGAACACTGCTCTCTTCGGGGCTAAGCCCTGCTGACCTCCACTTCCATGAGGCTCAACAGAACTTAGGTTTTCCCCAGTAGGCCGCCCCGCGCCTACTGGGACTTCTCGTTTCCCCGAAACGAACCAGGGTTCTGGCCCGAAGCAAGGCTTTTGGTCGAAGGAGCCTGGCGGCGGTTACGCACAGGGCAACCGGCCCGTACGTGGTGCGTGTCGCCACATACAAAGCATCGCCGGGTGCCTCTACGCTGCTCCGCAGCAAGAAGTTCAGCTCCTTCACCCTCAGCGTAGCTGAGATCCATGGGCTCGGGACCCGACGATGGATTAGCGTATGCCGCGTTCCATCCAAGTCGAGACGACTTAAAATTGAACTCGGCATTCCATGCCACGTTCACTGCCTCTTCCATAGAGGCAGGGTGGGTGCGGAAGACTTCCGTCCGGGCCATGCCCGTGGGCAGGCCCTCCATAAACACCGTCACGGTGACAGCCTCGGGCAAAGGGTCGACTGCCATGCTGGCAATCAGAGTTCGCAACTCTTGGACGTAGTCCACAAGCTCCTTCTTACCCTGGCGGGTAGCCAAGAAGCGCGAGCGAACGCGGTAAGCCTGGTTAGGCGGAGCGAATACTCGCGAGGGTTGCTGCTTCAGCTGTTCCCATGTCGGGAATGACGTCTCCACCGACGTCCCGCACGTGAGTGCCCATTCTCGAGCTCGCCCACCCAGCTTGGAGATGGCAAGCGCTACGCGCTGTTGTTCGGAGCAGGACTGAGCCCATCGCCATCTCCAGCTCACGGGTCCAGAGCAACAAGCTCTCCCCTTCCTTTCCTTCGAAGGTCTTCACACTCACCATGAGTGGCTTGGGCTTAGGCCCGCTCGTCGACGTAGTCGTGGGCGTCGCAGACGCCGTGACCGCCGTCATTCTCTGTTGGGGATGCTCCAACAGAGCATCCTCATAACTTGAGAATGCCTCCAGGGGCGCGTTGACCGCGTCCGGCCCTTGCGAGGCAAGATGGGAAACGCCCTCCGGTCCCAACAACGAACGACATAAGCTTTTTGAGCGCGTCTTGTTGGCTCGGGGCCAGATGAGCAAATTGCTCCATCCTCACAGAGGGTCAGTCTCTCAGACTCAGGTGTCGTATTGACTACAAGTGCTACCAAGTGCAGCGGGGCTGCCGTAGCGTGCGTCAGAGGAAGACGTAGACTCACCGAGTCTGAGTACGAGTCCGTCCGAACCCTATCTACGGACTCCTAGAGTCTAAAGCCTTAACGCCAAGGCAACTAGACGCTACGTGTCTTTTTCCAAACTGATTTTATTAATTGCCTTAAGTACGGCAAGACCGTACGGTGCAAACATATGCAACTCACTATCTAGCATAGTGACTCCTAAAAAAATGCATGCTGACTGGCTCACAAGCCACCTACTGTTTCTTTGTTATCTTTTCGGATCCCGTACTGATATTTGGTTAATACCAAGTACTGATCTTATTAGCCCCTTGAACGCGAGAGCTTGGACCATACTGTACACGTTACCAAAAATTCCTTAACGTGGACCATACACGTTAAGGATTTTAATCTTAAGTTTAGTAATGAAGTATACAAAACCAAGTAAAATAGGGGTAGGTACATATCCCTTGCCCTGCAGAGAAGCTTGACGGTTTCGCACAAATGGTGCAGCTGCGTAGATAGGAGAGGTAGTGGGTTCGTGCATGCACATCTCCGATAAAAAATGCAGTGACGAATTCTCACCACACAATTCTTCCTCATTCGCAGATTCGCCGCCTCAAGTGCAGATGGCCTTCCCGGCTCGATGGAGGGAGCTGACGAAGCTTGGCTGGAAATCCAGCAAGCCATCCGGTCTATCAAATGACTATACGTATATCATGCCCGGGAAAAGGAAGCGGGGTGGCGTTCGGGGCCAAGACTACTTTATTGGAGAGGAGGAGCTAATGAAATTTCTGGACCGCATGGACCTCGGTAAGAAGAAGCGCGTGTATCATGTGTTGGGATTTTCGACTGATATTGTGTGTCTGGCATTAACGGAGCTGGCTCGCAACCGCACATCCACAATGCAAGTAGGTTCTCCGTCACCAAGCCCTCTAAAGCCAGCCAGCGCACAGCCTCACGCCAAGGAGAGGACCATGATAGTACAAGCGAAGCCGCATCAATCAGAAGGCGAAGATAAGAGCAATGCCGCTCGACCTGACGAGGCAACACAACCCGTAGCAGCGTCGCAAAATGATGGTAGGATCACTGAAGGTGTACATACAGGTTTTGGCTCCATTCTAACGTGTATGTGGATGCTATCGTGTATGGCTAGCACCCACTGAAAGACCAGCAACACCCGTCCGGTAAAATCCACCGGCATCTGCCATCGAAGGCGTTTCCCCGCATGACACATCGTATATTGATAGTTGTTCAAGCTCGGACAATGACAGCGATAGCAGCGGTATTGCCGCACCTGGTGCCGCTATTGGAGAAGAACAACCACGGGCTCAGGACATCGACGAAATGAAGGAAGATTCGCCAATTGCAGATCCAGGTTTGGCCAACTTGTATACACATGATAAATGAATGGACCTAACTTGTATGTACTACAACTTTGTATACTGTAGTAACCTCATACATTGTGGATACTTGTACCAGCCGCGATAAATTTGCAACTTTAGATTCAGATGGAGAGAACGATGATGGAACAAATAGCGATGATGACGAAGTGTATGATGATGGACGAGATGCTTTTTTGGTACTTGAAGATGATGCCCCCCCCCACAGCCAGAGCTTCTATTTGATGATTCACTTCTGGCGTAAGTTGGCGGTCACGCCCAGTTAGCATCAGGCCAGCTCGATAAGAATCTGCTGAAGCTAATGGCAAAGACAGGTTGGAACCCGCTAGTGAAACAGACGCCTTATGATTACCTTATGGAGCCGTATGAACAACGACCTGCCACTGCAATGCAAGAAGACTATCCGGGGCTGTACACAGGTCCTTATGGAACTACTACACGTGCGTTAAATGCTGCCTCTACACCCGCTCGTGCCTTCTTTTTCGCTCAGCCGACGCTCTGGGAGGACATTGCTGCGGCCAGTAACGACTACTTCTTGGAGAAAATGGAGGAGCGCGTTGAAGGGCACTACAACAAGCAGCTTGCGCGTACCAAAACGAAGCCTCAGTTCAAGCCAAAATCACAGGACCAGGTTAGAGCAGAACTGACGAAAATTAAAGCCATCGCTGCCCGCGAATTGTGTGTATTTGTTGGATTATTAGTTGCTCGAACTATTGCACCACACAACGAGAAGATTGAAAATCACTGGAAAGTCACCGACGTAGGCGCTATCCCTCGAGGGTGTTTCGGGCAGTTCATGGTTCGTGATAGGTTCATGCACCTATCAAAGAATCTACACTTCAGTAGCAATGCGAGCGAGCGAGCGAAAGTTGACCGGGCGTGGAAACTAAGGCCAGTGATAGACGCGTTGACAAAGCGTTTTCAGCGAAGTTATATTCCTCCTCCCACAATGGCTTTTGGCGAAGCCATGTTACCGTCTCAATCGAGCTTCAACCGCGTGCGTGTCTTTATGAAAGACAAACCGCATCGATGGGCCACCAAGCTTTTTATGTTAGTTGCTCGACCACGGCATATTGCATCCGGTAAGACACGAGTGCTACCTAGCACTCGTCGTTTTTTTGCGCCTAAGTTGTGTTATCATGTACCATACATTTTACCTTTATTGTAAACAGTATGTACAGATTTGAGGTCTACTGTGGCAAACCGGAAATGCCTAACGCTAGGGGCGCGCTCACTGACTACAACGCTGGGCCTGCTGCAGTAGTTCGCAATCTTCGTGAAGTATTGGACCGACAGGACCAGGGGCAGGGGCTAGGAGACCCACCGTCATGGACAGATTCTATACATCGGTTCAGCTGGCAATGCAGCTACTGACGATGGGATTTTACTCAATCGGAACGGTGCAGACAGATAGGCTTAATGTAATGGGGCCAGGATTGGCCAATGTCCTTTTCAAGGGAAAGGGATGTTCTCGATTGATCGACAGCACTGGGGCGCAGTCGAAGCGGGTATAATGTGCGCGCTGCGATGGGCATCGCGTGCGAGCACTGCCACGGCGGGATAGTGCGCGTGTCCGAACGGGACATCACGGGTATACGGCTGTCCGTGTACCCGAGGAACTGAAGGCTCTGCGCACAAGCTTGATTGCGCAGATGTCTTCGAGCGCTGGCGGAGGGCGCAGCGCTCCATCGAGAACTGTAGGCGACTACTGTTCTCGTCCAAGTTTTACGCCCTTCGGCGGCTTTGGTGGTGGCGGGCTTCGTACGCCATCACCATTTCCGGAACGTCCCGCATCAGGACGTTCCGCGGCTCCTACGTATCGTGGTTCGGAGGAAATTCTTTCCAACGAATACGAAAATGATCTGGACCATGGGTCTGGATTCGATCATCAACAATTTGCTGTACGATCCAGCAAGCTTCACTCTGTGCGTCTCGTAGTGGGGTGGAGGCGATGGGAAGACGCCGCGCGTCTGGTCAGCCAGACTCCGTTGATCGTCTGGAGGCTGTTGAACGCCTCCAGTCGGCTGAGTTTGCCGCGTTAAGGCAGGAGCTGGCCCTGTTGAAGGCCCAGATCGCACAGGTCTCGCAGACCGCGTCGAACGTGCAGGTCGACCTTGGGTCGAGGTTGGCCGTTTTGCGAACGCGCGTCGGCGCCGAGTCACCAAGAACAGGCGCCTCCTGTTGCGAGTATGGCTTCAGCCGCTGAACGTAAAAGGTTGGGTGGAGGCGCACACTGGAAGGTATAACTTTAGTGGCCTTAATTTTGAGTCGAGGCTTGGCTGCCAGCGCTGGCGTTACTGCATTGAAGGATGTTCCGGAATCGATAAAAGCGGAGACAGGGGCACCCCACATGGCTGCCGGCTGCTCCAAATAGCCATAACGTTTGTTTTTCTGAGTACTCAGTACTGCGTTGTCCTGCTCCTAGGCAAACAAATTCTAAGTATCAGAGGCTGGCTGCAATACTGTCGTATGGCGGTCGCCAGTGTAGCCTATTTCGGTGGGCGCTAGCCCGCCGAGTCACTTCGTTTTTTGTGTGCGAGTGCCCTAAGTGGGGCACGCTGGCGACTTGTGGCCGTTGCCGCCACAGATGAAGCACGTCACCCCTTGTGGCTTTGCGGCCGGGCTCTGGATTGGCACCATCAATGAGCGGGGGTGCTGCGTCCCACCGGAACTACGACTGCGGCCTTGCTGCTACTGTCCGTCCAGGCGACCCTGAGTCGTTGAGCCTGTATTTCCAGCTTGCTGGCGGGCCTTACTCGGCTTGCGCGCGTCCTCAAACCGCTGCGCGTGTTCAATGGTATCCTGAAGGCTCGACGGGATGTTCTGGTATATGCAGGAACTAGTATCGGGGCGGAGGTTCTGTTGGTAGAGGCGTACGCTGCAAGGCGCTCTTCGATTTGAAAGATCCACATCTCCAAGTCCTTGTCCTGTTTGCGGAGAAACTTGGGAGGGTTGGCCCTTTGCTTTTATTGCTTGGCCTTGATTGATGAGTGGTCATTCATTCATGAACGCAGCCTGCTGCACCATGAAGTGCTGCATCTGCTGTTGGCCTGCCAATCGGGACTGTTGCTGCAGCGACATCATCTTGATGACCTGGGTATCATCTGCTCCATCGAAGGTAAGCAGGCAAAGTCGTGTCAGGAGCGGCAGCATTGGCCTCTTGCTGCTGGCTTGCATGGGCTTGCTCTTCGCTTGCCGTCTTTCACGTCTGGATCTGCGTCTGCCGAAGAAGCGTCGCCGAATCGAGGCGACTGTCGCGAGCGGAGGTTAGGAGACTGGTCTTCCGTGTAGCGAGCAGTTTCTAGCCCCATACAATAGTACTTAGTCGAAGTAAGTTGAAGTCGGTTCTCAGATTTTCCACTCTAATTTCGAAATTGTCACGTGCTCTGTTGAGAGTGTCGACTTGTGCATGCGAGAAGACTGGGAAAATGGAAACTGATTGATCATGTAGGGCAACTACGAGCTAGCTAGCTACCTTCTTGTGGTCTTATGAAACGGATCCTGCGAGGTGGCAAGGATCCCCGCCGAGGACGAGGAAGCCGTTGGCATTGTGTTTGCTGGTACAGTGCAGTCTGCGTGGATCACGGAGGTTGTACCCGTGACACCTACGTGACTTGTCCACAGGTCCTGCTCGTGCCAACCCTTTGCAACAGGGCCACGATCAGGCTTACAGTACAAGTGTTGATGCTTGAACATCAACATACCGCGGTCTCTTCGCCACCCGAACTTGCAGTTCCAGCCGATCTTCATACAAAAGATGTAGCGACGCCACAGTCGTGCGGCGCAGGAGCATCAACCAGATGATGCTCAGACGAACGAGTTCCTGCAGAGTTTGTGCTGTGGCAAGGCCGTCAACCCTGTATTCGACAGGGCTTGTCCGGGCTTGCGAGCTGGGGTTTGACTCAGCGTTGTCGCCACCACATTTGCCTACAAATTCTGCTTCTGGTACCAGCTTGTTGACTCTGTTTGAAGATGGTGGCGTCGTTCAGGATCTCACCTGCACATGTATATACTACAGGCAGTGGGGGTTATTATATGTAGAAGGTGGTGGCGATGCTACACTCCGCGACAAAACTATATGGACACCCTTGTCGGTGTCCATATCTCGGGCCCTACGTCGAACTTGAGGACGCTATTTAGATATGTTAGTCCAATCAGAACAGTGAATCTCTAGCTGCGCACGCAAACCCGCCAATCATAGCGCGTCCACACGCTCCTATCGAAAAAACTGAAAATCGCCGAGTGACACGAATTATGGACAGCCAACTATATAGTATTTTGTATGGGCTGAGAGTGATGGCCCTCGTGAATTTAGTAATGAGTCTTATCGCCGAGCTTCTTGGCAACTTCAAAGCAGCGTTTTCCCATAGAGTCCATAAGTGTCGTCATCTCTTCTGTAGTGACTGACTCCCATGTCTGCATGACCGCGACGGTCAGCTCTCCACCGACTTGTACTGCTTCTTATGGCTGTAGACGTTGTCCGCCAGCGTAGCCCATACGTTCTCAATGGGATAGAGATCAGGAGAACGTGCGGGCCATTCCAGCAAAGTGACGCCAATGTCCTTGAAAAATGTAGTGGTCTCATTGGAGGCGTAAATTGAGGCGTTGTCTTGCATGAAGATGAAGTCAGTACCGTAGTTCCGGTGGGCAAACGGGAGCAGGTGCTCCGACACCGTCCAGATGTAATGTTGCGACGCCTGCCTGCCCTCCAGCACCACAAGCTCTGACTTGCCCTTATAGCCGAACGCCCCAATACCATGAGCGATCCACCGCCCTTCTGGCGGCTGAGATAACGGCGAGGAGGGCGTCGTAAATCCCTCCAATAGAACTTGTATCCATCGGTTCCGTCTAGATTGAATTTTTCCTTGTCAGAAAAATAATTAGCTCCCATACCTTCTTCTTTTGAGCAGCCAGCGACAAGCGCTCAGCAAACGCAAGCCGATGTGCCTTGTGTTCCGGTGTCAAAGACAGCGTTCGGTCCATATTAGAGTAGGTTAGGAAATCTACACGAGCCAACAAGCGCTGCATAGTTCTTAGCGAGCATGTAAGATCATAATCAGCCTTTATCTCGGAGGTGGTGTAGTCCCCCGTGGCTGCCGCTATAACGACTTGGCGAATTTGCCGATCCGTGAGTGCTTTCGGGCGGCCTTGGCGTGTAGTTTGCACTTCGTCACTTTCCTGGATCACGTTTAATACTCCCTGGGGAGAGCGCTGCAGCCTATGCGCGATCACGCGCAGCAACGCCCTCTTCAGCGAGACCCTTGATCCGGCCTCGCTTTTCGCCGCTGAAACTTGGTCCTCTCCCCATCCAATTGAAGTGAGAGCCGGTGATCGGTCACTCACCGCCCATGCAAAATACTATATAGTTGGCTGTCCATAATTCGTGTCACTCGGCGATTTTCAGTTTTTTCGATAGGAGCCTGTGGACGCGCTACGATTGGCGGGTTTGCGTGCGCAGCTAGAGATTCACTGTTCTGATTGGACTAACATATCTAAATAGCGTCCTCAAGTTCGACGTAGGGCGTCCATATAGTTTTGTCGCGGAGTGTAGTACAGAATCTAACCTTCGCATTGGATGGATATGCCCACCGCAAAACCGCACGCGTTGAAAAGCTGCACGCCGTAGTTTCTCAGCTTGTCTTTCCAGGGTTTCAATGAAGAGAAAAAATCGTTGAGCAATAAAGCGTCGAGTCGCTAAATGTTACTTATATGCTACTTCAAATGCCAAATTTTCCATTCTACACAGATACAGAGCTTTTCTGTGCGCCTGCACAGCATGTTGTATAGTGGCAGTAATGAATCTGTCGGGGCAAGTACGAACTTGAAATGGTGTAGATTTCTGCCGAAATCAGCTTTAAAATCAGAGGAATCAACAACGTTTTATCGCTGCTGAAGCAATAAAAAACGCGGATGTTGATGCGCCAGCAATGAATCTGTTGGTTCCCGCTTTTTATTTAGCGACCGAAAACCAAGGGTTTGCGGTCAATAGGATGATTCTAGCTCCGCTCCGTCATTCCACGAGGCAAAATCTTCCTTTTACGTCGCGGTCACGCGAATGACAACACTAAAGAAACTTTTTCCTAACCGAAGAACTGACTCGCGGGGCTGTGCTTGAAGAGGCTCTTAAGCTTCAATCAAAACTACATGGAACATCATTTAAATACGATATCTGTTTCCAAGTTTTGACAACAGAGTTTATACATGTAATAGATTCATTGAATGGTTCGCAATATTATGCGAATTACTTTAAGTAGTATCAAATCCAGAGTTTTCCACGAGAACGCACGAATTTGTTACTCCCCGGTTGGGTTGAAACGATGCCCCCAGCATATTGCACTTTGTCTTCCCAGACCAAAGATTTACCTCTATTGTAGTGTGTGGCGCCACGTAATACGTGTCGCCTCAACACAGTCACAAATCTCCAAGTTTTCCGGTTAGTTGCCACAGTAAGGCCATATGCAATTAACAAGACCACGGAAAATATAAATGTCTTCGTTATGAGCTGACGACACCATTCACAGTTTCTTGCTTGCTTGCAATTTTCTCGTCTATCTTGGTTTCTTCTACACGTTGGCCCATTGGAGCCATCAACTGCAATTTTAAGTGTTCGCCACCACAGATTACCATATGCTTGTTGGGGTGAGCTGCTATGGCAGTGATGACACTGTTCATGGGGATACGGAAGCGATCTAGTCGCTCTACCGCAGGCAACTCGGGATCTGCAGTGCTTCCTCTTGCTCCTTCTGCCCCATCTTCTCCTTTGTCACTGAATGTGGTTTCGTTGTCACCATCGATCCGCCGCAATTGGTGTAAATCAATAACGTTTAAGCTCGTTACCCCATGGATTCCAGTACACATGATCGATTCATCGAACAAAAATGTGCCTCTACAACGGTGGTTCGAGATCCACGAATTTCTTAATGATCGCGAAATGAAATCCCGCTGATACTGACTCTCTGAGACCACTGAGAGTACAGAAGGTGGGGCTTCTGGTTTTGATATCTCTCTGAGCTTCAGACCTACTCAAATCGTATCAATACAAATATTCATGAGGTGTAATCACACTGAGTGCTGTCATATCCATGCCTACCTACCCCGAATAAACGTATGAAGCTTCACGACCGAACCAAGCAGATAGTCGATTACCACGACCCAATCATTCCGTAACTGACACAGCACTTGTGTCTTTGCGTGCGACACTAATCGCATTGATGTTATGGCAGGTGAACCTGATCGGTTCGAGAGGATCACCGCTTCTAATGCTGCGGATGATAAACATGCTGATTCTCACAAATAACTGTGAGAGACGTTCACCAGTTGACAAAAGAAAGTTAGATTACTTACGCTTGATCGCCTCCATGATGCTGAATGCGATCTTTCGCTGGGGCACGGGCTTTGAGCCGAACGCTGGAACAATGGTATGCTGAATGTCGTACGTCTGAACATCAACAACCACACAGCTCATATAAGAATAGGCACACGACTAGCACCAGGGACTATTTCCTACCATAAGAATCCCAGCCTCGTTGCCACAGACAAGAAATTGCTTATTCGGGGATAGTACAAGCGTGTTAATCGGCTGGGACCCAGTAAGAAAGCTCCATACAGGTCGTAAGGGAAACCGAACATCCCACATACGAATTGCTCCATCGGTATCGCCGGCAATGATGTTGCAGCTTCCCGCCCGTGCCTTGGCTTTCGTTGTAATTTCTTGCTTTGAGTTCGACAGCTTCGGCCGAATAGCTGGGAGGTACAACATATCGTTGTACCCGCTGGACGGGTGGTTTGAGCTCTTGATCACCTTGTGCGGTTTGGTAGGAAATTTGCGCAAATTAAACACGTGGATTTCGTTGCGGTTTGAGAACGAGACCACAATCTCGTCCTTCTCATGCCAGGCACCAGTCAAAACGAGACGACGTTAACCCTTTCGTTTTCCTCCGTCTCACAGTCGCTAGGTAGCACGCTGATTACCTCATTGGTTGGATTCCAGCGAATGCACTTCACCTCAAACGGAGTGAAAATGGTATGGATCTACACAAGAGTCGTAATGAGGTCAAACACGTACGACACCACGTCGAGCAGCAACGCAACCTACCGGATGCACGACCTCATCGTCCAGCTTCTCTTCCGGCTGCGCTGGCACGTGGTCGTCAGCACGAGCAACCGGACGCTTGTCGTCCTCCCGAGTCTCGTCACTGTGTCCTCGCTGCGCATCCACACCACGTTCCTGTCACTTCCGTCGGACTCGTCCCCGTCCCCCTCCTCGCCCCCTCCGCACCTGTCCGAGGTCCAAGCTGCGGTGGAACACGTCGTCGAAGTCGAAGAGCGCGACGACGCCGTTGGACGCCCCCGCGGCCAGGAGCACGCCCTGCGCGTCGAACTCGAGGCAGCTGGCGTAGAACGCGTCGGCGCTCAGGGCGCCCGCCTGCGCCTCCCAGCGCGGCGCCAGCTGCAGCTGCAGCGGCAGGCGCCGGAACTGCGCGAGCGCCCAGCGCACCAGCTGCTGCTTGCGCCGCCGCCGCGGGGCCCGCAGCCCGCCGACCAGCTGCCGCGTGGACGAGCAGCCCACGACCTCGCGGCGCTGCAGCATCCGCGTCACGTCCTCGCGCGCGTCTCGTCGAGTGGCGCGGCGTCCGCTCGGCTGCGGCGGCTCCGGCGGCGGCTCCGCGTCGCTGCTGGCGTCGCTGTCCACGGCCTCGAGGCTCACGCGCTTGCGCTGGAAGAAGGCGGTGATGGGCTGCGTCGCGAGGCGCTTCATGGCGGCGGAAATGGGCTTTGAAGCGGCTGAATTTGGGGCGTTTTGTCCCCCAAAACCTTCGGACTTAGTGCGAGTTGAAGTGAGCGCAAAGGTGTGTGTGTGTGTGCACAGTACAGTATCTGAGATGTATTAGATGTGGATGGATGGACGTTTGAGTTCGAGACGTATGTGGATGGATGGACGTTGAGGGATGAGAGCCGGCCGAGCTTGGCAACGAGCAGGGCATTTGTGAAGTTGGCGCGAACGAGTTGTTGAGTTAGTTAGTTCCTGGGCAGTTTGTTGCCTCGTTAATATGCCGCTCGGACAACTGCGGAACGCGTTTTTCAGCAGACGCCAGGACGCCGAGTCCAAGCGACAAGTGCGCGGTGGTGGTTCGCTGCCTGGGATACTGCCGCCGACACGAGGCTGGAGCTCCACTCACGACGAGTTCACTTGCCTGCGTTTTTTCGTGTGGACTGGAGGCGATCCGGGGTTCACGTTGTCAGCGAATGATACGGAGCATAACGTGCCATGTGACGAAGACGCTGAATTGAGAGTCGCTCGCATAACCGATCAAAAGGTGTGGGAGGCCGGGGTTCGCCCTGGGGACATTTTGGAGACAGTGAACAGTAAACGCGTCAAAACCATGGACGCAGAGGCAGCGATGGTTCTTGTCCAAATGTCGACAAAGCCGTTGATCATTCGCTTTCGCTCGTCGACGAGCGGAAAGCGTGTGCGTTTTGATATTTTATTGGGCCGCCAAAAGTTGGGGCTGTTCTTCACACCCGATGGCGGTAACGCTATCCCCGTTGTAACGCGGATTCCTCGTCGAGGTGGTCTCAGTGACGTCACTTGTTTAGGCGTGCGGCTCGGAGATATTCTAGTGGCAGTCAACGGCATGGATGCGATCGCTGCTGGACTCGGATCTACTGTAGAATTCATTGACATGAGCCCTCGGCCATTGCGCTTAACCTTCGAGCGTGCTGCAAACGAAGATACCGATGATCGGTGGTTCGGTAGTCAAGCTGCAAGTGAGCATTCTGGAGAACAGCGAAAAGGGTCAACTTTGCTGCGAAACCCATTTTCAAATTTCGGTGTCACTGATATGACAACTAGAGTAATGTCCAGTGTCCGCTGCAAAGAATTTGTACGCTCACTTTTGCCATCTGGCGACCACTTGGGTCATCATCGGCTTCAAATTGAGACCGGGGCTCCATCTAGTGATATTTCTGCAGAGGTACCAGCCACTGCCGACGCACAAGACAGTGTTATGATTGAGTGGAAACATGGTCCTCTAGGGTTAACCCTTCTAGAGGATGCCATTTCGGGGGTCCCTTTCGTGAATCGACTGACTGGCAAAGGCTCTTCTTTGAATATGGAACGTGTTCAACATGGCTTTCAGCTATACTCCATCAACGGTGTGCGAACTGAGGGTCGCGCTCTAAACGACCTGTGCGGCGATCTCCTGAAGTTGCCAAAGCCTATAATACTTGTGTTCCGGTCGCCACACACTGATGATATCAGTGAAGTAGACAGCTACTCTGGACACAGTTACCAAGCTTTATCTGTGTCATCAACTTCGAACATCCCAACTCCGAGTGAAATCGAGCTAGATGTGGATAGCCATCGAGCTTTTGTCACGCGAGCCTCGATGGTAGAAAGGTGTTGCCCTCACCGATTCTCCTTTGTTCACAAGCACGAATATGAAGTAATTTGGACAGCGAGTCAACTTGGACTAGAACTTGAAATACCACAGAACACCACAGGACCGACATCTGCTCGGGGGCAGTATCCTATCGTCCACAAAATTCTGAAAGAATGCACTCTTGATCTGCCGAGTGATGCTGTTGGACACCTGTTCGTAGCCATCAATAACTGGCGCACGTCCGGTTTGACTACGACAGAGCTTCGCACTCTTCTACGCGTTGCCGATAAGCCTGCAGTACTTCGATTCCGCCGACGTGAGGGACCACCAGGATTTCAGCGGACATTCTTGTCCGAATCTTCCAACGACACAGAGGAACGAGAGGCGGGCGAGAGGCGCTCCATTTTCGGCTCAGCGTACAACATTCTCTGGGGCGAAGGTGAACTTGGGGTCACATTTGGCTGCTATGAAGATGCCGACCGCCAAAATGCCTTGATTGTGTATGTAAAACGGATTGGTCCAGGCCAAGTTCAGAACTCGAGACTGGTGTCTGTCGGGGATCTTCTTCGTAGCATCAATGGTCAAGAGTTGCCACCGAAGCAGAAGTTCAAGAAAACCATGCGAAAGTTGGTCAATACCCGCCACCCAATAACGCTAGGATTCCGCAGACTTTTGGTTGAGCGCTGTTCAGATTGGAGCCAACAGGGATCATCTTGAAGTGACAGGGGTGGTCCCAGCTAGCATTAAATCGCGTTTATATTGCTTCTGTCTTTATACTTGAAGTACTATTCATTGGACGCTTCTCTTTGGCTACTCGCGTTAAATCTCGATGATTGCCTTCCTCCTGTCACGAGTTTGATTCTATACAACATTACGTTTATGTAACATGCACACATGACCGTCGTGCTGCGTCCTTGCCATGGACTCCCAACGCGGTGAAGTGCATCCATCGCGATAACTTGGTGCTTAGACAAACCACTAAGCTGTGCGCCGAGTATCTACCACTTTGGATTGATTCGGTCCTTTGCATTCCAGTGGAAGAGGATCACATCTTCCTTAAGCTTTACCAGATCGTTGTTGCAGCGTGCTAACGTATGCACCGCAGGACTATTACCCTTCATTTCTCCCTGCAGCAACCGTTGAGTCTCCATAATCTCACCTTGAGAAATAGCTGGAATTTCACCCACTGGGACGAATACAACCTCCGTTGTTGCGTTTTCACGGCCCTCTTGGTAGAATCCCAACAGGTTCATATTCATATCAAACGCCGGGAACCCAATGGCATTGCTTGAGTTTAGCGTCACCATGCGCGCCACGACGTAAAACACTTGCATCTCAATCGCATTGGCAATTTGACTGCCGCCACCGCTGCTGTTTCCACCTGCAGCGAGGTTTTGGTAGAACATCGGGTCATTTGAATCTTGATCATCCAACGAACGCATGAACTCCGTAAGACCGCCAGAGTTATTACGGAAGAGGCCAGGTGGTCCCTCCATAGCGGAAGTCATTGCTGACGAGCTGTTGCTCATCGAAAATTGGTTCGACGTAGCAGTCGTACCCATACTCGAATTCATCATCATAGCCGAGCTTATCGCATCGTCCGTCAGGGGGTTAACACCCATCATACCGGCGTTTTGGGGGCTGACGAGAGACGGCGCTCCTGCGTTTTGGTTCTGCAGCTGGCCCATCGGCTTCGCTGCTGCCTTCTGTGCAGCAGCCTGGGCACTCGCAATCATCGCTGGAAACCGTTCAATTCCCTTAAGAACGAAGTCTAGGTGCCCCATTGTGTCTGTCGCGTACGTGAGCAGAAGGTTGGCGATGAGGCATTTTGTGTCGTGTTGGGCCGTCTCGTACGTCATGACATCCTTGTAACGCCAGCATGCTGGGCAACGATAGATCGGCCGCTCCGGGTCTGCCGTACCGTCACTCTTGCTTTCGTACCCCACCGTTTGCCATTCGAGTTGGTGAAGTCCGTTTACGACGCCGCCAGTCCAGGTCAGAATACTCTCCATTGCGCCCGTAAGAGAGTTAGCGGACTGTGGGCTGCCCCCAACGCGAGGGGTTCCTGGCGAAGCGCTGCCTCCTCCCGTGCGCATCCTCTTGCGTCGATCGTCGGCTGTGAAGGCAGCAGTGCCAAAAGCACCAGCCAGCATCATTTCATGTTCGGCATTCGAAGCAGGAGACGATGTGGTTGACATTGGTGTGGACGCTCCAGCGATAATGTGGTGTGTGATTTGCGTCGGGGCGTTCTTGCCGGGCCGACGCTTGTTGCGCTTGGAGCGAACAGAGATAGAGGAACTGAGGTCGTAAGCCACGTCAAAGTTGAGCGGCGACTGCGCCGTGTCGGCCTCCACCTTGAGGCGGAAGGCCTGGCCCTGATGGTTCTTGGACACGTCCTCAATGCGCAGCTTGAGCACAGCCTTGCCAGTCGAGTCAATGGTGCGCTGGCAGTCCGGCGACATCTTGAGGATGTCCTGCTTAAGCACGGGGTGCTCGTTCTCGTACAGCAGCGTGACTCGGAGCGGCACGGGGCGGTTGCCCACCCGCTCGTTCTTGGCGTTGACGAGGAAGATCGGCAGCGTCATGCACTTGTCGCGGCCGCCCTCGTCCTTGTACCATAGCTCTGGCAGCTTCTCCTGGATGAGCAGGCGGTGCTGGATGACGGTCATCTCGGAGGTGACGGCGGGCGTGACGTTGAGGTTCACCGTGTCCTTGGTGGCGGCGGCCGAGATGTGGATGACGAACTTGCGGTTGCCGAGCGCCATGGAGCACTCGCTGATGCTGACGCGCAGCTGGCAGATGCCGTCGCCGTTCATGACGGGCTTGGTGCTGGGGTCGATGTGCAGGATGTCCTTCTCCACGGGCATCATCTTCTCGGCCGAGTAGAGCTCGACGTTGAGCGGCACCGTGACGCCCGACTTGAGGTGGTCGGCCGGGTCCACGAGGTACACCGTGAGCTCGAACGGGTCGTCTCGGTACGGGAACTGGGGCGGGCTGGGCTGGATCTTGAGCCGCAGCCGCTCGTTGAAGGCTTCGGCGTCGGCGTCGGCGGCGGCGTTGGCCGCGCCCGTGCCCAGCGCTCCGGGCGGCGTGTACGTCTCGGTCATCAGCATGGAGAGCGGCGCGGGTCGTCAATGGGCAGCGGACGCCTGCGAGGAGATTCGCGAGTCTGCGGCCGGGCGGCGGCGGACTGTCAACGCGCGAGGGCGGATCTTATTCACGCCGCGTTTCTGGCGGCGCTCGCTTTCGTCGCGGCTTCGGCGCAGCGTTTTCGCTTGTGCGCGGCAGGCGAGGAAGGGTGCGGGAGCGCCCATGCTGCAGTGTAGGGTATGCTAGATGGCAGGGAGAGAGTTGCGGCGCGGTCTCCAAGGCATTAAAGTGCCGGAATTATGGACGTCGCATACGGGAGTCAAGTGGTCGATGCGCGGCGAGGAGGAGCGCCCTGGATTAGCACGCGACAGGGGCGAATTAGGGGCTGGCCGCCGAAATAGCCCACTGTGCCTGCTCGATTCGGCTGCCGTCAAAAAGGACGGACGAAAGACTGGGTTTCACTATGCTGTTGAAAGTGGGACGCGCGGCAGCCGCGTCAAAATTTCCCAAATCAGGGCTGGCAGGATCTAGGCGCGCTTTTTCCGGCCGAAGGTTCGCCGAAATGCTATGCTAATGCGCCGGCACAAGCTGCCGCGCCAAGGTGATCGGCGCTGTCAGCACGGAGCGGAGAGTCTCCGCCGGAGACCGACATGGCTGGGCCGCGTCGAGATTGTCGACGCGCAGGAAAAACGCTTGCTCGCCACGCAGAGTTGGTGTCTGGGGGTGGGCGGGCGGTTGCACTCGGAATGGGTGGCTGCAGCGACGGTGGCGGCGGTGGATTCAACGCTCATCTTTCTCGCCTCTTGCGCAGCTGACTGCCGAGGCGTGCTTCCCTCGGCTCCCTGATCTTGGCCTCAGCGGTGGCGGCAGTGGCGGCGATAGCCTAAATCAGGCCTCGGCGCCGGCACGGGAGCGCCATGGACATCAAGCCTTCCTCATCAGCAGTACTGCATGCAGCGTGTTAGTGCCAGCAGCGTTAGAGCTAGTCAGTGCGACCGTTTTCTCTCAGTAGCCAGTCGCGCCTGCTAATTTCGAAAGCCGAAAGGTCGCACGGTCCGCAGCGCGTGCGATAGCGCGCCATAGGGATCGCGAGAACGCTTGTCCGCTGTGGCAAGCAGTGCCGTGTCGCTATGCGTACACTGCAACCGATCCATTATGGGCTCCGATGCTATAATAGCCACCGCCGAGCGTTTTGTGAGAGCTTCAACGTTGCGTATAGCTCGTAACAGCTGAAACCAACACACCGAATGCACATGCCGGATAGAAGGCCCCGATGTTGAAGTGGGGCCGCCAACGGATGCCAAATTGCGATCTTCCTCAAGATAAAATGCGATCTTCCTGACGATATTCGATGTGCTTTTCTTCAGTGTTTGAGTGATTAGTTCTTTCGTTGAGCATGAAGTTTCATACTTAATAAGTACTAAGTAATAAAGGAAGGTCTCAATTGCATGTATCAGTAGTATTAGACATTAGTTTGTAATAGCTGCTCTCCCGGACGGGTCGTGTCCCACTAACTACAGCTTGCGGTTTCCAAGTGCACCTATACATACAAAGATACTGGTCATCCTCAGGGCCCCCGTTTAATGCATAAAGCCATACATTAATGTGCATTAATCCCCTGCATAATGTATGGAGGCCTCTCGCCAACTTTGTATGCATTATGTATGGCACTACATTTTACGTGAACATTATTAATGTAGTGGCCATAGTGCAAGCTGGTAGAATCTATCGTTGGCCTGCATGGACTACCTTCTTTCCGGTCCTCACCACGAAGGACACTACGGCGGTTGCTTTCCGACCCGTCCGTCGATCTAGGCGAGTTACCTCACTCTACCACCGGGACGGAGTGGCCCACGAAGTACACTATCACATCTCAAGGAACTACTGCGTTTTATTCTCCCAATTTCGAATCTCTCGTCAGGCGACCCACAAGCTCTTCAATATCGACTTCGAGTAACTCAACAAACGAAAGCTTTGTCTCTTCGGTGCTCAAGAAGGCTCGCCTCCAGTCAAAGAAGAGCAAATATGTTGAGGTCGACACGATTCCTTCAACGTCTAATTTGACTGAGCGTTTGTTAAGTGTTACTCGGGCCACGTATGGTCTGCACCGCCATTCTTTATTGCCCGTTTCGCTTGAAATAATTCTGTTTCTTAGAACAGACAGGTCTTTCAGGGATGCTCAGACACTCTATGAGTCCATTGATTAAGTATTTACATTAAACATTAATCCCATTAATGACCATTATGTATGGGAGCTCTTAGCGCTATGACAATGCATAATGTATGGAAGCCTTAAATTTTGCCATGCGATTAGTGCCATTATCGGGAGCCCTGGTCATCCTCAAGCCTATAGGGACTGGTCACCCGGTGGTCACTGACCAGCACCTACCTGAGAGGCTCTAGGACAGAAATTGTAATATATGTTAGACGAGCCTCTTGGGAGGCTGAAGTCAATCTCGTAGTATCTGATAGGGTTCGTGAACTCTTTATTATATTACTTCCTCCGGTTGGAAATAAATGCAGGAAAAAACAGCTGGTACAATATCTCTATTTTTCTAGAGGCTCGCGAAAGGGGAGATCAACCCGCGTCGCTTCCGCTAAGCTATGCAGCAACGTGCGTCGGTATCGACGCGAGTTGATCTCCGCTGTTCAGTGCTGGTTTATGCGCCAAAAACTTCAAACAAACACAAAGGTTACAACCAAAAGAACCCTCTAACATGGCACTCCCAGTCCGCAATTTACTGTCACGTATGGATGAATATCATCATCTCTCCGACTATATTGTATATCACTATAGTAAATTTCCACCAATTGAATGCCCTTATAGATATTGTTTTTATTTTTCAGTAGTTTTGATCAATCGTCCTGGATCTATTGTAGCTTGCCTCCCACACCTCCGACGTATCGAGTCAAAGCGCACGTTTTCGTTATTGATAGCCATCTACAGTTTTGAAGTTAGTAGCATATTTTGTAAATAACAGCAAAGCTCCGATAACGCTAGCCTTCAATGAGCCTCATTCTTCGGCACGCGCGAAATGAGCGTGCCGAAGAATGCGACACGCTCATTTCTAAAGATCCTGGAGGAGTAGAACGTCAGCTGGAAGTTCCTCAAGGTGTTCGTGGCGCAGGATAGCGCTCCTCTCGTTTAAGTTGCTGTCGTGGACAAGATCGGCATGTATGTCGCATTCAAGGAGGGGCGAAAGGGACAGCTCTTAGCTCGGCACTCGGCGATGCGGTACGATCGACAGGCGAAGCACTGACTGCTAGAGCAGTTCCTCCAGTATCGAGGGGCTGTCGACAAAGCGCTACTTAGGAAGGGATAAGTGTTAGAGCGCTACTGTATCAAGAGAGAGTCCGGGGCGTTTGTAAACAAGGCTCCAGCCTGCACGAAGACGGCTCTCAAGAAAATGATGACATATCTATATTCCACCACTGCTTCCACCGTCGACTATGAAACCGCTGCACAGCTGTGACTGCTGTGGTTTCTTTTAGGCGCGAGTCAGACCTTACACAACCCCACAAAGCCGATCTGTCGATCTGTTCCAACGGCATCTTCTTCGTGCGCTTTATCCGAGTGAAGACTTCCAAAAATCAAGAGCTTTCGCTGTTTCCTGATAAAGGTTTCATCACCTACCCGTTTCTTGCTATCGCATTTGCGCTCGCGTCACAACCTTCGCCAACTGCGTCGCTCTTGGGTCAATTTCCCGTGCACCAAGCTGTGTCGCGTATCCCCTGACGCCGGTTACACCCCTCATTGCCTTGATGGATCCCATGGAATCCATGCCAGACGGTCAATCTTCGAACAAGGACCCTGGTCGAGACAAGACATGTGATGGAGCTCCCGGTATTCACAGCTTCGTCAACCGCATTCTCGACAAAGTCGCTGAACGTGCTGGTGTCTCTAAGCGCTTGACATCGCATTCTTTCCGACGAGGTGGCGCGCAACATGCAAACGGAGCTGGAATGTGCGTCCAGTGGATCTTCGACCGCGGTGCTTAGAACGTGACGGCCACGAACAAGGCCTTCGCGTATGTCGTCAATACCCCTTCAGAAGACCACAAAGTTGTCCGGATATTGAAAAGTTGCCACCCGGACCAAGACTTAGCTCTTCTATCTCTAGACAACTTTGACTCGGGCACGCAAGCGAAGATTCGATTAGTAGCCGAAGATCTCTTTGCAGCTTCATTTGGTCTGGAAGTGGCTCAGTGAATAAGCGCATACTAGACACTCTCATGGCATATGTAAAAAAAAGCTGAATCGGGATGGCCTCGCAATTTCGAGCCTCGTAGCATGCGCAGTTAAAAGCGGCTTCACTGTGAACACACTGCTATCTTGGTCTGCCCATTTGGTCTTCGATTCGGATACATCCTCCGCGCCAATGCCTGTAGAAAGCCAAGAACCAGCTTGGACATCATACAACACCCATTGTTTCGCCACCCAGCTGCGTTGATTGAGCTATTAATCGAAGTTAATCAAAACCTCGACACGCGCATGACTACAATGGAACATGCGTTCTACTGGTCTACTGGCAACAAAGAAAGAGACAGGAAAACGACGCATGTGAGTCTACTATCGCTAGTGAGCCTCCAGCCAAGAGAAAGCGAAAGGCATCATCACCTACCAGCTTGAAAGACCTCTGCTTTCCCTGGTACGTTCAAGAGCCGCGAATGTGGAGCTCTAACGAAAGCGCAACCAAGAATTCGAGGTCGACCGCCAAACTAAGTTGCGTTCTTGAAATAGATCCTCCCGGAAGGTTTCCAACTCGAGAAAGGCTCTGCATGCTATCTAGATGACGTCCTTGAGACAGGCATGAAAGCGGAGTAGGAAATGCCTCCGTTTCTTCAGCAGCACAGTATCACAACCCGCGGAGCGGGGCTACACATTCGGCCAACCTCTACATTGGTGCAACATGCACTAATGGATACATTCGGGTGGGCCACATTGCAGTGTGGCCACCATTCATAGTAGGAAACAATACTATTGGCAGAAAGCAATACATATTTGCCTATAAGGGGCATGCATTAGGACAGAGATTATGCCAACAACTCGTTGGTAGATCCTCTCTTTATAGATACCAGTTTTAGGAGGCAAGGCCAAGGTTAACATTCAATTCAGTTCTCATTTCTACCAAAAAGGGTTATTAATAGTCTTAATTTAAATGTAACTATACTTACAGAGGCAAGTATACTTATTCTAAGTTTACTACACCTACGCTTCCTCCTACACGTTGCGCAGCAGGCGAAGTCACCGGAGAGGAAGCGGAGCTTTGATCGGAGCGCGGCACCTCGCCGTTACGAATAAGGTTAGCCCACAAGGCCTCATCAACCGAGTCCAGATTGCTTTGCACCGCTTCATCGACAGTCCGAGCCTCCACGGTCAAGGCAGCAGCAGCAGCAGCCTCAGGAGCATTCAACATCACCAAGGTGCACCTACGCGAGTCCCCGTCTACTAGGCTGGAGCGTAGGCGAGCAGGGGTCAAGCTAATGCGGGTCAGTCAGCGGAGCTCCGGGCGCGCGCTCGATGGACGAAGTTCAGGAAAAGCGGCGCCTTAGAAGGTGGCTGAGTGTATCATTATTGGTGAATTAGTAGCTAATAACATGTAGAGATAGGTGTGACTCAACTTTAGGATAGGTATAGTAGAATCAAGTTAAACTATAAAGAGCAGATTTAGGGTGTCCGTGGAAGCTTCTAGAAGCTTCCATCCACCTCTCACTCAGAATAGTAGTGACCCTACTAATCCTCGACAATCAAAGTTCTGCAAAGCGATTTCTGTGACATGTTAGTTTCAGGCTCGAGCTCACGGTCTGCAATTTGAGGTATATTGACTGTTTTCTCAATGTTGTACTTCATAACTAAATCCAATATGTATTAATGCTGTTATATCGACATTGTCTTATTATCTCTGTTTCAGCGGACGTCCATCTTTAGGGTGTTAGTGGATGTCTCCCAAGTCCTTCATATTAAATCTCACAGAGATTTCTCTTTTAATTTTTGTTGATCAGCATTGGTCTCTTTGACATAGCTGCCATATCATCAACATAAACCACTATGATAATCCATTCCACTCCCACTTTTGTACCTAGATGCAATATTCTTTGTTGCACCGTTCAAAACCCATTAATATGATGAACTTATGGAGTACGCGGTACCTGATCCTAGGAGCTTGCTTAAGTCCATACATATATTTGAACAGAAGGATTCATATCCTTCTATTCCTTTAGCGTGATATCCCAGAGGCTGCCGCATATAAATGTGCTAGCTACCTTCCATCGTACCATTTAAGAATGCCGTGTGAACACCCATCTGATAGGTATGACAGTCTGGAATGATCCCAATCGCTAAGACTAGGCGAAAAAAGATTCGAATCATGCTACAGGGCCATATACTTCATCATAATTAACTCCGAATTCTTGATGATTGCCTTGTGCGACAAGTCGTGCCGTAAACCGTTCCAGGAACCCATTGGCTTGATATGTTATCACCAGGACCCAATGACAGGGAAGGCCTTTGCGCGCAGGCGGTAGTGGCACTAATCGCCACGTACCGTAGTCTATTAGCGACGCATACTCAAGATCAAAGCTTTGCGCCAATGCTTTCGATAAGGGCCACTTAACACTTATTTCAAGTTGCGAGGGATTGGTTTCTTATTATGGTTTGTTTCTTCTTTTCTGATTTATCGAAGTGTGCTTGATAGCACTTGTAGTCGTCAAACCGACTGCAGGACGTTTGGTTTCTCTACGTGTTTATATTGGTTTATTATCAGGTGTTCCCACTGTTTCGACTAACCCCAGTTTCTCTTTACGGATGGTGTTGGTAGCTCTGAGATCACTTTAACTAGGTGGTATTATATCTCCTACTGCTGAAGTAGAGTGTAATGTCTCTGTTTCTTCAGTCGTATCTTGCTCAAAAGCTCGTGACGCAATCTCAACACTATGCTGTGTCAAACATGACATGCCTAGAGTATTGTTATTAAATTGTACACATCCAAAGGACGATATGCCTTGTACTGTTCCAATACTCCTAGGAATCGGTACTTAGTTGCTCGGGTAGAAAGGTTCTTATCCGTCCTTTTTTACGCAGGTACATGGGCAAAGCAAGTGCTTCCCCAGATGTGATAGTGTTCACATCAGGTGCTTTCCCGTAGACATTCTCATAAGGAGTCTTATTGCGTAGTTGACTCATCGGTGTTCTAATCATTTTGGTAGGATGGTCTCTCTCTGCAGCCCCGTTTTCTTCAGGACAATATGCATTTGAATTCTGGAATACTATCCCTTTGTCTTTGCAGAACTTGTTAAAGGCTCGACTTACAAACTCAGTGCCTCCGTCAGACCTTATACGTCTGATTGTGAACTTCCCTTCACGTTCTAACTGTAGTATCAACGTTTTAACTTTTTGTTGCGCAAGACATAAGTCCAGCGCTGTGATGTCTGATCATCAATAATGCTTAGAAAGTATCTAATAGTTCCCACAGTTCTGTAGACTCCTATCGTTTTCATCGGTTCGTTAGTATCAATGTTAATGATGCTAATAGGGCGAGGATATCGAGTTCCATTCAAACTTCTATATCACATTCTTCTCATCTTCATCTCTGCACAAGTGGAGCAGAAGAAGTTCACTTGGTTTAGTTTACGTCGCCCCCCATACGGAATGCCCTTAACCAATTGCTTAGTCATTATGTCTATAAGTTTGTATTTGTCAACATGTCCGAACCAGACATACCAATTATTTAGCAGACTATCAAGTATGGCCTGGTTCGGAATTGAAAGTGGTTTACATAGCATACTTTTGATGACATAGCACATTACTGGTCGTTCTCTCATTGTGCAAGCTTGTATATAGTAGGTCACACGCACAATAGCTAAGAGGACGCGTAACACGCTAACCACAATAGACGCCTGGCGTCCCTGTTGTCTCTGGTGCAAAAGGCCCTGCCTTACCGGTCTCCTTTAATACCGAGTATTAAATATACTTGCATACTTGAGGTTAGAGTTAAACTGACTTGTATTAATAACACTCACAAGTTCCTATCTACTGCTTTCTATCTGCATAATAAAGCCCTGTCTAAATGGCGATCTTGCTCAGCGGTTGGCTCTCGTGAACTGTCGTCCCTTAGGTACGACCGACCCCAAACTTAACATATCACTTGGGGGAGGTCTACGCGGAATATTCTATCTAGGGGACCCTGGTACACAGTACCCGTCGTGGTGTGTGACACTCAGTTCTTGTGGGTTACACCGGCCGGAGTGGTTCACACCATAGAACATCCCTTTTCTTTGAAAAGGACATTGGCCAATTATGGTCCCATTACATTTAGCCACAAACACCATTTTGTGATTTCAAATTGTACGTTGCAGTGCTGCTTTCAATTATTTGATAGCCAGATTTTTTAAGCCAGTACTCACTTAGTATATTTGATGTGGCATTCGGAACTAATGCTATATTGCTAAACTGTACGGCTTTAGTTCCAGTACCCAAGCCTTTTCTGTGTTATCTTATTCAAGCGTTTCAACAGGAAGGGGTAACACTGACTTACCGTATTATCAAAGGTTGTTGCTTTTCTTTCCAGCTCTTCGGCAGCAGACGCGACCTTGGCGTTGTTGACTGGCACGACTTCCTTACCATCAAAGTCGTTAATGTCTTCGTCACTGTCACTATCTGGCCCGCTGGATACCACCGGCGAATCAGGAGTTAAATCTCTAACAGGTGTCGCCGGCAGATCCCCTTACGCAGCCTCAGTGGCACAACTGTGGCTGTTACTAAGCTTTTGTAGGCTTGCAGCATCCACAGTGATGTCCACAGGTACTTCCTGTTTGGCAGGTTGCACCTTTTGCAGACGAGCATGATCCGTCTTCCGAATCTTCAACGGTTTTGGCTCACTGTGGGTATTCTTGCGGTCGCCACCGAGCGCCACGTGGTGCTTGCGCTTGGGGCAATCCTGCTTGAAGTGGGGTCCCACTCCACCCATCTTATTGCACTTTCCTTTGCAGTAAAAGCACGCAGCCTCATTGATGCCGCCCTTACGCGTTCCCAATTTCTTGGTAGGAACCGTTTTTCTACCCGAACCAACCTGTAGCGGGGCTACACATTCAAGCAACCTCCACATTAGTGCGACATGCACTAATGGATACATTCAGGTGGGCCACATGCAGTGTGGTCACCATTCATAGTAGGAAGCACTACTATTGGCAGAAAGCAACAGATATCTGCCAATAAGAAGCATG
>BSXT01001238.1:0-42611 GCA_030267785.1 Phytophthora fragariaefolia
CGCTGCCGCGCGAGGAAGCACTTCACGGCGCTCTTGTAGACTGAGAATACATTCTCAATCGGGTTGAGCATAGGTGAGTACGGGCCTAACTTCAGCACCTCAGCGCCCGCGAACTCCTCCTCATCGAACACGTCCTCGGCGTTGGTGTGACACGGCGCGTTGTCAAGTACGAGGACGATCTCATTCAACGGGGTAGTAGCTTGAATATGGCGGAGGAAGCGGCGAATAAACTCATTCGCCAGGTCGGATGTGAACAAGCCGAACTGAGACTCCTGATAGCCGAGGCCCGTGCTTGAAATTACAGCAATAACATGAATATTTTTGCCTTTACTCGCCACACTTGTTTGCACCGCTCTGCGGCCTGCCGTGGGTACTGCTTGTACTTGGTGTCTGACATGCTGCCAGATTGGAACTGAAGCTGGCAACCACAAGCGCAGTGTTCGCAACAAAGTTCCCGCCATGCCACAAAGTTCCCGCCATGCTATTGGCGCCAACCAATATTAATCTTATAAATGCATACTGGAAAAGATATAAATTTGCGAAGCCATTTTGAATTTGAGCGTTCACATTTTGATTTTTTTGAGTGTTGACTTTGAGAATAACGCCGTGCAATGGTGTAGATACGCAGGCAATCTAACAGCCAAACGCCCCGCTCACAAACTCCACTCACCCTAGCTTGCTGCATTGGGCTCTCACTCGCCTCTCATTCTCTCATTTACCGGCCGCCACAAATACCGGTCCTACGCACTGCCCAAGCTTCAGCTACTGTTCGACAACCTTGTCCTCGATGCGTCCGCTCCAAGCTACCGCCCTCGTCACTCTCGCCTGCCTTTTCGTTGCTGGTTATGCCGACGCTGCTGCGTCCGTAGCTACGCAAGAAGCCAACGTTGCTATCATCGAGAATGCAGCCACAAGCAGGATGCTGGCATCTGTGTCCGCACTCGAAGGCGTACCACTTCCTGCCAAGGAGTTAAACCGCGAGGTCAACTCAAGTTTCCGGAACGACAGCCCCAGCCCAAGTCTCCCAACGATTATGAACAACCAAGCGGGCAGCTCCACCCTTATGGAGACAAGCCTATTGAGGGCCACGAAACCCACACTAAAAAACTTCAAGAAGATGGACATCCTGGCAACGACGATGGCCGTGATTACCACCGCGGTGGCGACCGTGACCACCAGGCGACCGTCGACACGGAACGCTCGCGTCGTCCGAGCTTTGACGGCCGTGACCAGCGCGACCGCGACCAGCAGCGTGGTCGTTTGAACTACGACGTCGCCGAGCACGGACGCTTCCCGAAGCACCAGTCGGGAGACCGCCGTCCGGGCAACGACGATGGTCACCACCACGTCAACGAGAAGGTTGATGACTTCCCATACAAACAAGAGCATGAAAAGAAGACGGACCCTGATTGTGATGAGAAGAAGCCAAACCTTCGTCGGTCCGATGGGGGTCAAGATTAAAGCGCAGAAATGTGCTCTGGCAACCAGTATTCTGGAAGCCGTCTGGGATAAACCCGCCCATCCCACCTCGATTTGAAGCTGCGAAGGATAGCCGCTCAGATTTCCACTTCAGCATGTCCTACAATACAATTGTCGATGTTCCTCTCTCTTCAGTCTGCATGTGCAGTAGTAATAGGTCGAGTTTTGTTAAGCCTTTATTTGCGCTTATCACTGCCCCCACGCTTCTCATTCTGGAATATGGTCGTAGCAATTCAACACGGACATGCTGTACGCTTCTTAGCATACCTTGGACACGACAAATACCCCATTCAAGGTTAACCTTGGTGGTATTGCAGACATCGTCTTCGTCATTCACTGCCGCACGAGCAGAGCGCACTTGTCTCCCTCAATTACGACTCATTGTTGAAGTTTGTAGGTTGCACGCTCTGTAACTACAGTGCAGCACTGGGCGATTCAACAAAACCTCCAAAACCGAATGTGTCCAGCCTCTCAACGCACCCCCGGCCATCACATTCCCCAGTCAGCATCAGCAGCAAGTCTATCGCCTTGCAAGCGCAGATAACCCCTTCCCACAAACTGCATACGCGCACGACCCCCGGCCGGAGACCATGACGCTGGACGTGGCGGTGAAGGCGCCGCCCCCCGCGGCCGCAGACGCCGCGGCGCTCGTGCTGCTGCATCACGACGGCCACTTCCGCCTACTGGAGCGATCTCCGCGCGATTTCCGGCGTCTGGAGCGCCAGCTGCAGCAAGAAACGAGCTGCGCCTCGCTCCCGTCCTTGGGGCGCGTCACCGCCGCCGCGCGGAGCTTCCACCCGCCGGAGCAGCTCGCGGCCCGCGTGGCGGTCGCGCTGGAGCGTTTCCTGGTAGAATTAACGAGCAATTCGCCGCTTCTGGCGGCCTCGCTAGCCCTTAAGACGTTCCTGCACGGACACGTCCTGCCGACCCACGCGGCGGCAGGGCCGAGCTACAGAGCCGCCGTCTGCGCGGCAATTGAAGGGCCCGGGGGGGACGAGTCCGAGCTGGTGCAGCGCCGGGTGGCTGCCGGGTGCTCGGTGGAGCACCACGTGGCTGTGCACGTGGCGGAGGGCGAGAAGCGGCTCGTGCTCTGGAAGTTCGCGTCCCGAGGTCCGGGCGTCGTGTTCAGTGCTCGGCGCTCGAGCGGTGAAGCTGGCGGCGCGGAGATCGACCCGTACAGTGGCAGCAGCGACGCCGCCGGTGGCGTCCAGGAGGACGACAGCGAGCGGGTGCACTACCGGACGAGCTGCGACTTCGCGGATGGCGACGGGTTCGTGTACGGCCACTTTGTGGCCGAGACGACGTGCACGCTCACGCTGCAATGGGAGAACGTGGACACCAGCAGTGTCGTGTCCAAGTCGCTGGAGTTTCGGGTCAACGTGGTGCCGCTGGAAGATGCCGCCGAGGTGCTGGAGGTCGTGGACACGTTGAAGTCGGTGGACTCGGCCGAGTGGTTGGACGACTACGTGTCTGCTTCGGAGGTCACTGCGTTGGAGGAGCTAGTCGGGTGGGAGCATGACGAGATGGAAGACGGGCTCGACGACTACGCGGTTGGCGACAACTCCTCAGGTGAAGGTCCCGAAAAGAACTCGCCGATCCTGTCAGCGGTGTGGGAGGAGCGCGCCCATGAGCTCGAAGCTCAAGTGGTAAGTGATCCGCTGTCGTCGGAGCTGTCACGACGGTAAACTGACTCGCATTGCTACTCGTTGCTGGTGCTGGAGAGCAGGCCCGTCTCGAAGCGAGTCTTGCAACAACCAAGCAAGAGCTCAAGAGCGCTCTGGATCGCGTCCAAATCGCGGAAGAGATCTACAAGGCCAACCTGGAGACGATCACCCAGCTCGAATGCGTGCCGAAGGCATCGAAGGCCCCGAGCAGAGCGCCAGCGTCTCCAGCTACGCGCGAAGAGGCCACGGCACCGGCCGCTGCGGCACCAAACACGCAGTCGGAGGGACGTGCTTCGAGCGAGCTGGAGCGCGTGCAGCAGCTCTGCGCCGGCTTCCAGGAGCAGTGTCTGTGGCGGTCCGTGGAGAACGTGGAGCTCGAGGCTCGGCTGGCTGCGTCGCAGCTCGAGGCGGCGTCGTGGCGCGAGCAACACGCCGAGCAGGCGGCGCAGCTCGAGGCGCTGGCGCTGCAGGTCCGCACGCTGCGCGCGCACAAGAAGCTGCTGGTGCAGGAGGTCAAGCGGCTGCAGCCGTACGCGCACGTGAACCTCGCGGCGCTCGTGCACGAGGCGCAGGAGGCTCGGATGGTGCAGCGCAGCCTGCAGGCCAAGCTGGACGCCGTCTCGGAGGACACCCGTCCACCTCCACAGTAACCCGAAAAAACGAAAAACCAAGTACATGTAACGTCCCCCCCCCTCCAAACTGTCCACCTGATCACCCAAAGTGTCCACCTCGTCGAAACAAACGTCCACACATGGCCACCGTCGAGCCCCCACATCTGGCAAGCACCCGCGCCGCGGCTCTTTCTCTCCGCCCGCGGCGCGTCAGTCTCCATTCCTCCCAGCACAGGGGGCCCGAGTCCCCTCCGCGCGGTTCAACGCTGTTCCTGCACTTCCGCGGCCGACGGCAGGCGCCGTCCAGCAGCATGGAGATGGGCGTGGCGGAGCTGGCGCTGGCGGTGCTGGGCGCGGCGGCGCTGGCGCTGCTGGCGCTGTGGCTCTTCCGCCTGGCGCAGTACCGCCGGGCGGTGCGGCGCTCGCAGGCGCGCTGGCTCCGGTACGAGCCGCCCGTGCTCACGGAGGCCGAGCTGGGGCTCAACTGGCCCAGCCTCAAGCCGCTGCTGCTGTCCCCCATCCCCGAGGAGCGCCTCGAGAGCGGCCGGGTACGCGAGAAGGAGGAGAACGTTTCTCGTTTGGGTTTCGAGCGCTTGCTGACGTGTTGGTGGTGGTGGTGTTGTTGTCGTTTGACTGTTGTGTGTGGGGAGCACAGGAGTCGGAGAACGACTCGATGCTGTCGGCGAGAAGAGACTCGATGCGGCTGGGCGCCATCTCGGTCATTGCCTGTGGGTGGCGCAGTGGGTGGCTCTGGATGGGAGGAAGTGCTGACGCTGCGCTGGCTGCGTTTTGGTGCAGATGGGAGCTTCGATCAGCCGGTGGCCAAGACCGCCAAGGTGTAGCTGGGCTGCATTGGACGTCCAGCTCTGGGAGTCGTCGCCTGCTTCGTTCGGGGAGACGACCGTAAGCGCAGTGGTCGGAACTGCAGCAGTTTGAGCGCGGGGGCGAGCTGGCAAGTGGCGTCGGCGAACGGAGTGCCGAGTATTATTCTGTATGTGCTAGTGTGGATTAGAGCGGACGGTTCGGGAGACAGCAGCGGCGGGGGGAGTTGCAAGACAGACAGACAGACAGACAGACAGACAGACAGACAGACAGACAGCGTCGGGAAGGCTGCAGGGGCTCACGGCGTTTCGCTCGCTCTTCTGGACGTGGGTGAGCGCGGAGCATGCAACGTATTTATTAAATAATGCCGGCGAGCATGCCTGCCTGTCGATTTCGCCCCGTGCATTTGACGCGCTCGCCTGAGTTGTGATTCCTGCCTTTCATTGAACTTCGATGCGCTATGATGATTCTCACACTGTGATATAGCTGCTGACAAGCATATGAATGGTCAAGAGTACATAGGTACAGATCAACGCCGTCTGCTTGTTGTTAATGTATCGTGTGATCGGCGGCGCGATTCTCCTAATAAAAAAACTACTATGGTCGTCCAGACTCACTTGATGCAAGCGTCTTGGTCTGGTCATGTCTAGTCTAATCTAGCGAGTTCACGGGCGCAGGTGGACCTCGCGGCTGTTGCAGCTCGACCTGCTCGCCCGCATCGTGGTCCTCCATCGTACCGTTCTGTGCGTGAGGCCTCCGTAAGCGGTAGTATTGCGCTTCGTTGTCTTCAATCTTGATACCGGGGGCTGGGGTCGCAGGCGCAGCCATCGGGGTCATGAATCGGTTGGCTTCGAACAGAAACTGGTTTAGGTCAACTGCCTTCGTCACGTACTCAAACACGTCGCGCGTAGCATCGTCCATCTCCTCAATGTCAAAGCCCGTACGCAGCGGTTTCTTCTCTGCTGGGTCAATTGCAGGCTCGAACACGTTGTAAGAGCCATCCGGGTGGAAAATGTACTTGAGCTCCTCCGTGCGCACACCCTTGCTCATGCCGTTGAATGGGTTGCACATGACGACGCGCCGTTCCTGCGGGCTTTCCCGAGATTCAGCTGCCAGTGCTTCAGCCTCCGAGTCCTCGATCTCCACATCTTCATCCTTCACAGTCTGAATCGCTAATACTTGTGCTTGCGCCTCAGATTGAACGCGCCGGCGCTTCATGGAGTGGCCATATCCGTGCTGATACAATGGTTCCTCTGGTGTGACGCCCAGAATGTCCGCAATCGTGGCCATGAGATCAGACTGCATCGTTAGCTGGTTCACTACAGTGCCTTTGTCTTCGTCGCGAAGGAAGTCGTCGGCAAGCAGGAGGAACGGAACTCTGGATGCTTCATCCCACACGCCAGAGTCAGCAATGGACGGGTTGTTGTCGTGCTCCAGGCGTCCGTAGCCGTGGTCGCCCTCGATGATCACGATTGTGTTCTTCATGAGGTCCTTGGCACGCAGCGCTGCGATAAAATCGCCCAGCATCTCGTCGGAGAAGTACATCGAGTCCAGGTACTTTTTGTTGTACCGCGTGTATAGCCCCGAGAGGTCTGGCGCATCGTAGAAATCCGGCAACGCCCAAGGGTTATGGCTGGTAATACTGTACATGTCAATGAAGTACGGCGTCTGCAGTCCTTCCCAACCAGGAAGTGGCGGCTTTGTCGGCGCGGTAGAGAACGTGGCGGACGTTTTATCGGCCGTGGTTGCCGAACCTGACACTCCGCTCTTGCTTAAGTGAGTAGCATGGTAATGTCTACCCTTTGCAGCAGCTTCCGGAACTGTCAGTGTGTTTTCGAGATCAGTCACGTTAGTGGACGTCGCAAGCTGATGCGCCTCAGCACTCGTATTCACTTCTGGAGCGTTCACCATAGTCAACGCATCAGTTGAGTTCATACTGGAATTGTGGGCCGACTCGATGGCATACAAAAGCATTTCGAAGGATAAGTGGTCGTGCATTCCCCAGGAGAAGTGGTCATCAGGCGTGTTCTTGTAGTTACGCGTTTCGTGGAGCATCTTGCGAATTTTGCGGTCGTCCACAAGCTTGTCAAAACCATTCTTCAGCAAAAACTTGTCCCAGTACTCCCACGTGAGGTCGACGGCACTCCAAAAGAGGTTAAAGTAGCCGCGCTCCTTCAGAAAGTGTGGAAGTCCACGCACATTGAGTGTTGTACTGTACTGCTTGAGCGCGGTGGTCTCCGTGCACGAAGGGAGCATGCCAAAAAGCGTTGTCAGCAACGTGCGCGTGGTCTGTACACACTGCGTGTAGTGCTTGCTGTACAAAACTCCCGTCTTCGCCAGCTCGTCGAAGCGAGGCGTGGCGCTCTTGCCTGTCTTTTCCTTCTTGGCAGCTCCACCCAGCACGCCGACATCCAGATGCCTCCACGACTCCATGTTGATGACAATGATATTGGGCTGCGCTTTTCCAGGGGCTGCCGCAGCACTTGCGCCAGCCGTCGTGTTGGCAGCGGGCTCGGCCTCTGCTGCCTCGGTCGCAGTCGCGTTGAGATGGAGCTGAAAGATGCTGTCGCCTTCGTACCCCGTGGTCTTGCGCCACAGCAGCGCGCAGTGGTCGTCGTTCCCGAGCTTCTCCAGTTCGTACGTCTCCGAGCGCCCGAGCGTCGCCCGCAGCGCACTGCTGGCGGCCGTGCAGTTGATCTCCTCGCGGTGGATGGTCGTGGGGCGGTAAAAGAACGGCTCGGTCTGCAGCGCGAACATGGCGTTGTTCATGAGCTTCATGTCCACGCCTGCCTTGCCGTCCACGAGCAGCGAGGCCGAGAGCGCCACGCCGGTGACCACGACACTGGCGAGGATGCACCGCGCCAAGACCGTCAGCGGCCCGGACTTGGCGTACGCCCCGTAGCCCGTCGACGCCCCCGAGGCGAACGCCGTCGCGAACCCCCCGGAGCACGCGCCTCCTGCTGGCAGATGGCCGATCCCGTGACTGCTGCGTCTCCGCGCCCGGCTCGGCTTGCGGCTCCAATAGGCGGCGAACAGGTCGGACACGTACGAGCCGGAGGTGGCGGCGGCTCCGGACGAGTTCATCGAGTCCTTCCGCGCACTCAGTCGTCGGTCCCAGCAGCAGCAGCAGCACAAGGCACTTGGCAGGCGGAGAAAATCCGACGCGAGCGGCAGGCGCCCCGTGAAAAAGCCGAACGTCAGCGCCGCGACCAGCGCCCCGTACACGGCCCAGGAGCCCACGACCGTGCGCGTCATCACTTCCTCGTCCGTGAGCGAGGCCGTGAACTGCCGCATGTAGTTGAAGAAAATGGCCACGAACGCGCGGTTCAGCCGCGGGTGCAGCGTCACTTGCAGGCAAAAATCCGCCACGCTGGCAATTGTTGCCAGCACGAGAATCAGCTGCAAAAGCGTTAAAATCACGACGGAATGCAACGCCCGCTTGGCGCGCGCCACGAGCGCGGGGCGATTGGCCGCCGCGCCCAAGCTCAGCAGCGTGCGGTGCGTCGCCGCCACCCCCGGGCCGAACGCCTCCAAGCCCTCGTCCCGCAGGTCGTACTCGGTGGCCAGGACCGGCATGTAAACCGGTAAAAACCGCGTGTTGCCGCCGCTGCGGTCCCGCAAAAACCCGCTGGTGGGGAAACTGCGCGCGGAATTTGCCGCCGCGACCCCCGGCGGGGAGAAAGGGTCCGCGTCGAATAAAACCTTGACGAGGCAAATGCACGTCGAGGCCTGCAAAAAGATGGCGACATCCTGCAGCAGCCCCGCAAAAAGCCCCTGCGCGATTCTCAGCGCGCTGAAGCGGTGCACGAAGCGCGCAAAGTTGAGCACGCGCCCCAGCACCGGCAGCCCCAGGAACGCGTACACGAGCGCGCCCAGCCACATGGTCTGGTACACGCGCTGCGACGCCAGCAGCACGCTGCGCCCCCGCCACCAGCGCCGCGTGCGCCCCAGCAGCGACGCGTCCGAGTCGAAGCCCATGGGCTTCACGCCGCGCGTGACGTCGTCCAGCGCGCGCGTGGGCGAGAGGCCGCGGTTGCGGCGGTAGATCATGGGCATGGCGTCTCGGTTAGAGAGGAGATGGGGTGGTTAGACACTCGCGGCGGGTTCTTTTTTTCCTCTTTCTCTCTCCCTCTCTCTCGCGCTTCGTTTTGCCTCGTTGGCTTTTTGCCTTGGCGGTCCGGCGGTTAAGTGAAATCGACTCCGCGGTTTTTTTGGTGAGACGGAGGGCCGGGGAAATAGGGGAGCGGCCTATATCCGGCGTCGCCCGGCAACGCGCTGACTTGGGAGGCAACCGCCGACGGATCGAGGCTTGGGCGCCGTGCTGCTCGAAGCGATGTACCTCAGCCGACCAGCGGTCCCCGGCGGTATTGCTGTTGTGTGTCCGTGCAAAGACCTGGAGGGCCCCCTGGCTGGCGGTATAGTGGGGCACCGTGTGGACTGGCGAACTCGCCGAGCTCGCGCAACCGACTGGACAGGCGTAGCAGTGATTTCTGCTACGCCCGACTGGACGTTTTCTGCCGCACTGTAAACCGGATTTTGCTCGGATGGCGGTGCTGTGGTGGCTGCGGCCTGGAAGTGTGTGACACCGAGTCAGCGGAGGCGAGTGCGGTGGGTTGAGGTCGTGTACGATTTACCAGCGGCAGTCTACATCGAGTCCTGTACGGGTGCACGTGTTGCGGCAACTTTGGCGGTCTGGGAAGTGGCAGTTGCAACTGCCGAGACCAAAATGGCCGGGGAGATACGCCAGTCGGGCGCAGCAGCCCAGTTTCCTTGAAGGCCAGCCCAGTCTACTTCAGAAAAAGAAGGCCGCGCCCAGGACTGCCTGCATCCACTCCGCCCGCCACGCAGCGCTCCATGCCAAGTTACCGCCCGCTGTCAATCGATAGGCGTCACTAGCGACGCGCTCGGCATGGCCAGCATGGCCAACGTTGCACACGCGCCATTGGCAGAAATCGTGCCTCTTCGCGCCCAATGGACAGCCATTATGGGAGCAGCAGCGGCCATACAATTGGACGTTTCGCGGCAGACGGAGCACCCGCTCTCCATTGGCTGAAATAACTTCCTCTTTTTCGCCAACCGCAAGCCGTTAAAATCCGACCGACATGGAGGGTCTGCTGCATGGGCCGTTGCTGCGCGCTCTGCGCCGCCGCGCCGCGCCCGAGGAGCAGGAGGACGCCGCGCTGTACTCTTCTCTTACCGGCGGGTCGCTGTTGGGCACGCGCAAGGCGCGCGTGGACGGCGTGCAGCAGATCGCTGTGTGGGGGCTGCTCCGCCTGTCCCCCGGTGGCCAGAGCTTCGAGCGGCACCTCCCTGTAGGAATATTCCGCGTGGGGGGCTTCACGGTGGTGCGTGGGGAGGCAGCGGACGACGCGAATGAGCTCGGTGCGTGTCGTTTTATCCGGAAAAGTTTACGCCACACCTTTAAGCCAGTGTTAACCGGCTAGAAACTTTAAGCTAGTGCTAAACTCTTCTTTTTGTTGTTGCTTTTTTTTGCATTGAGAAGCGTCTGCTGCATTGCATGTGGCAAAGGAACAAGATGAAGAAGTGGTGCTGGTGTATTCCATGGCCAGCGAGAAAGCGACGATGTTCCAGTGCAAGGACCAGAAGGCTGCCGAGGTGGAGTTGACCGTGATGCAGTGTCTCCACGCCCGTGACTTCCACCGTGCTGCGGGCTTCGCGCCGCTGCGTTGTGCGGTGGATTTGCAAACTTTGGGAGAAAAAAGTTCGCTGTTGCATCAACTGGAAAAGTACAAAGCTGCCACGCGAGAAGACGAGGATTTTCACGTCCGAGTGGCGGTTACGCAGGGCAAGAAGGGTAGGGGCTACCGTGTGCTCAATGCGAGTGGGGCGGACGCCTTGTGTTCCGGTGATAATCTCGTAGCGTTGGAGAATATTCTGCCAGAAGTGGAGGATAGCAACGAGGACGCTGGAGAGATGAAGAGCAAGAAGAAAAACAGCAAAAAGCAGAAGAAAAAGTCTGCTAGTCGTCAGAACACAGAGCAAGATGATAAACTGGGGGTCATGCCGTCTTTGGAGTACGGAGATATCGCCAACGTGGATGTGCTGGTCAGTCTCGCCCCGCTGGGCGATTCGGCGCAGGTGGCAGCGCCTGTGGTTACGATTCCGGCGCCTTCCGCCTCCAGGAACACCTGCCGACGCTTCCGTGCCCACTGCGATGCTCTTGTTGTGGTTCCCGTAGAGTCGTCGGTTCAAGAAGCACTGAAGCTGCTGCGTCAACAGCTTCATGAACAGTTGACGGACGTTGCTAACCGCCTGAAGAATGCTCCGGAGTCTGTGGCTGCTGTGACGGCGCACCAATTCCCGCTCGTCGGTGCGGCGTTCCCTCTCCTGGTGGTTTCGACCTCGACGGATGCTGATGGCAGCGATGAGACCATGGACGATGTGGAAACGCTCGAGAGCTTGCACCGCGTGTTCCTGCAACCTATGGACCAGCCGCTGTTTCGACTTTCTCGTGGCTGCTCGTTGGCGCAGCAAGCCGAGTGGCTCACCCCGAGCGATGTGCTGTTTAACGTCCACGAAGGCATCCCAAGCTCTGGTGTTGGCTCGCAATGTCACTCGGCGTTGGTGGACGGCTTCTATGGCTACTACCACTACATGCAGCAGGGCAAGAATGACAAAGGATGGGGTTGCGCGTACCGCTCGCTGCAAACGCTGGCATCGTGGCTGTTTGTTCAGCACTACACGCAGCAACGCTTCCTGTCGCACGATGAGATTCAGAGTGCGTTGGTGAAGATGGGGGACAAGCCAGAGCGCTTCCGGGGATCGACCGAGTGGATCGGCAGTCTAGAAGTCGGCTACGTGCTGGGTGAACTGTATGGCGTGACGTTCCGCTCCCTGAGTGTCTCGAGTGGTGCCCAGCTCCCCGACGTCGCGCGCGAGCTCATCTATCACTTCGAGACTCAGGGAACTCCAGTTATGATGGGAGGTGGACAGTTGGCTTTCACGTTGCTCGGCGTGGATTACGACCCTGATGCTGGTGTGTGCGCTTTCCTCACGCTCGACCCGCACTACACTGGCGATGAAGATCTGGCTGCAATCCAGCACCAGACCGTGACGCTCGAAGGATACAAGGCAGTTCCGTGCAGCTGGAGGAAAACTACGACCTTCGCCAAGAACAGTTTCTATAATCTGTGTCTGCCCCAGCGCCCGAGTGTTGGCGTCTGAACCTAAGCGCTTTAAAGAAGTAGACAGAGCGAACAAACTCAATGGATCAACCATTCGTACAGCTACAGAAAATATTTCATTTTTTCTTTGTTTCTGCAAATCGTTGACAAACCCACCGATTAAGCCAGTGGCGCTCAATCGTGGAGCTCGTCGGGGAGTTGGTAGTGGTGGGTGGGTAGTTGTGGTTTGAAGTGCCTTTTGGCAATGAGCATGTCGAGTCAGTACGCTGGAAGCTCTTGTACACTTGGAACGGGAATAGATAGAGAGCTCTTGCGCGAACGTGCTTGTTTTTCTGGGCAAAAGAGGAACTTCCCGCCTTGCCAGTTTGTCTTGTCTTTTGCTTTTTCTCGTCTTGGTCATCTTGTATCCTCTGTGTGGCCAGTGCTGGCTCAGCCCACCATGCGTGTTGTTTGTGTCTCACAACGGACCTATGCCGTCAAGGCATTGTGGTGCCTGTTGTGTTTGCTATTGCGTCTGTTGGAGACCGCTGACGCTGCTACTGCCGAGGCCTGCGCGATGGCACGCAGGTTGCTTGACCGCGCGTTGTTCGCCGAGTTCGCCAGCAGCTGCGCGAGGATGTCCACCTGGTTCTTCTTGTTGGCCTTCTTCATGAGCACCTTGGTGTTGTCCATGACCGTGTCGGTGAGACGAGGAGCTCCGCGCGAGGCCTGCTTGGCGAAGCGCAGCAGGTTCACCCAGAGCTCGGCCTCCTCCGGCAGCTTGGAGCGCATGAGCATCATGGACGGCGCGTCGGCCCCCGTGTCGTGGAACTCGATGCGGAAGTCTCCCTGACTCATCTTCTCGACGTGCGCGACGTTGCGCAGGTCGATGACGCCGCGCGGGCTCTTCCAGTAGCTGCGCTTGTACATGAGCACCACGCCCGCCTGGAAGTCGAGGTAGAACCAGCGCTTGTGCCAGCTGCGCATCAGGAACGGGATCGTGTCCTTGAGCAGGTTGACGTACCCGCAGTAGGGGGGCAGCTCCAGGTCTGCGGGCGGCATGGGCGGGGGCAGCTCGGTGCGCTGCGCCTGGCGCAGCACGGGCCCGGGCACGTGCGCCGCGCGGGCCTGCTCCTCTCGGAAGGCGTGCAGGAAGAACTGCTGCAGCTGGCTCTTCTCCGAGCGGATGACCGAGATGGCCTCGCCCATGACGAGCTGGTCGTGCGCGAGCTCGGCGAGCTCGTCGTCGTCCAGCTCGAGGCTCTTGGCCTTGAGGCGGTCCTCGCGCTCCATCTCCCAGAGCGTGTGCTCGTCCACTTCGTTGCCCTCGTCGTCCAGCAGCGTGAAGCGGCCCGAGTCCGTGCGCTCGCGGCGCAGCAAGTTCCTCGAGCTCATGATCTGCTGCTGCGCGCCGAAGGGGTAGACGGCGGGTCCGAGCGCGTCGAGCTCGAGGAGCTCGTCGTGCAGCTCGAGCTCGTCCCGGCCGAGCCAGAAGCCGCCGCCGAGCCCGAAGTTCTGGCGGAACATCTCCACCGTGTTGGCGTCGCTCACGTCGTAGTAGCCGTGCGACTCGAAGAACTGCAGCCCGTCCTCGGCCTGGCCCTCGTACACGGCCTGCAGGTGCAGCTCGAAGGGCGAGCTGCTCTCCGGCCGCGCGGCCGGCTCCAGCTCCAGCTCGGGCTCGAGGTTGTAGTCGCTGCGCTGGCGCTTGGTCAGGTGCGCGCGCGCGTCGAAGCCCTCCATGGCCGACAGCTTGCGCGTCTTCTTGGGCTTCAGCGCGCGGGGCGGCAGCGGCATGATGCGCTCCCCGCGGTGGTTCAGCATGGCCGTCGGCTCGGCTCGCGCCGCCATGGCCAGCATCATGAGGCTGCGGATGGTCCGGTGACCCCGAAAAACGATTTAAAAAAAAAAAGGTTTTGGTTTTCCTCGTCTTATTCGGGGCGAGGGGTGGGGTGGCGTTTGGCTCGCGCTTCGCCCTTTTCCGTATGAAGTGCGAAGGAGCGGAAAGAAACCGAGTGGGGCGCCTGCTTGCTGCTTGCTCTCGGCTCCAAATCAAAATTTAAAGCCGACGCTTGGCGTGTCTCGGTCGACCCGAGGGAGCGAGGTGTCGACGCGCCTGTCACGGAGCCGGCGCCAGGAACGTCCCTTAAACGCCGCGGCTTCCGCTCTTCTTCCCCGTGCTCCGCTTTCCCCACTGCCGCTGCGCGCGCTCCCTTCTACGGAGCGAACGACGGGGAGAAAGGGGCGACGCGCCCCCCAAGAGGCAACCGGACCAGAAGCACTCGCCCCCAGTATGCCGGATCCTTCCAGAAGGAGCCGCCGGAGCCGGACCACGACACGGCGGGATTGTATGCGCGACCACGACACGGCGGGATTGTATGCGCGCCGGCAACTTTTCGCCTACTCTGAACAGTCCGCTAAATCAGTATGCTTTGACCCATGGAACACCGCACAGAACGGAAGTGTACTGATGTGGGGGAATTCCGCGGAGCTATCCTTGAAGCGGCCGGTGCACGGTTGCCCGTGGAGGGTGCGGCTAGGGCCGCCAGGCCAGAGGTGCACTGACTATTGGGAGCCGCGAACGAAAATATTCCGGAGCGAGACAGCCAATCAGAGCCGGTCATCTTTCGGGTGGGTAGAAATACGAAAAGCTGTGCCGCGAGAAAGGTCGCTTAGCCTCATCAAAGCTGTTGCGAGTCAGAAAAAAGACAAGAAAGGAGTGCCGTTTTCGCAAGGCATATCCTTCGCGATAGAAGCCACTGCGAGAGACATTTGACCCGGCCGGCACGCATTGCCGTCCAGGCACAAGCGCTACTGTAGCTGCGGAATCACGGGGCCGAAACCCAACCATAGCTGTTTACTTGGTGTAACGACACCACCTGCTGCGGCGATGACAGCACGCGCTCAGACGACACCGAGAACAAACACGTGCGCGGCGCACTCTGCTCGAAACATCTTGTGGCCCCAGATGCAGTATTGACGAACAAATTAAGATCGGGCAGGCCGAGCTGTTACTGCGCCGTGCTGTAATAAGGCCTTTTACCATATCCAGTGGTGATGGCCTGAACTCCTGGTCATTCCAGGCTGGAAGGAAGCGGTCAGTGCGGTATCCTAAGCCGCTTATACATGTTGAGCCGCGCTGGTGTCCACACAAACTTGGATCTGCTTCGCAGCTGCGAGCCTTGTCTTTCGAGCATTCGAGAAGGCGCTCCATCCTGAGGACACGGGAAGGCTTGTTTGAGGAGCTGCATGCAGTCCACCCGAAAACCCAGCTGCGGTGGTACATAGTGAAGTCAAGTGCGTTCGGACCCAAGCTTGACGCCGAGTCCAACAGCTGTTGGCGCGACGTGACGGTCCTCTTCCAGATCGGCTGCCCCATCGTAAAACAGGGTGCATGAGCAGCTAAACCTTGGTTTTGTTGCAGTGTGGCAAAGGTCTGCTATTCAAGAGGCGACTTTAAAACGTCTTTGGCAGACCACTTGTTCCGCGCCTAAAACTGGCCACACATGGAGAAACGGCACAGTGTACCGCAGTATCTTTGCTGACGAAGCAGACCACTTCAACTTGACCACGCGGCAGGCCGCGGATTTTCACGACCAAACGAGCCGCACGCGTGATCGTCTGCCACATGCGCGAGCGGCTTGCCTGCATGGGCGTCGCATTGAACTAGCCCAGAACACGTCGACCGTGCACAGCCCGCGCCAGCGCGTTCTTATCCGCCGAGGGCTGTGTGGGCTCGACGGCGAGTCTATTATTATTTAATAGTCGCAGCCAAGAGCAGCACGGGTCTGGTGCTGAAGCTGTCGTCATGGTCGGCTATTCGTTCCAGCTCACTGGAATTGCTGGCGGTGTACGCCTGGACTCCTCCACTTCTAATGCGCTGCCACGCTCCCAAATCTATGTCGTCACGCTGAGTGTTCCGGCGTGCTGGCTGGCTCGCTTCACCAGTGCTGCATCGTCAACTTTTCATCGCTGCAGCACAGAATCTACGCTTCTGCGAGCGTTGCACAGATTTCAGGCTTTGTGTCGTGTGGGCTCTCAGTTGCCTCTCCGAGATGGCGACTCCGATGCCACCACTAATAGACGTTGTGGTGTCTCGAACAACTTACCGCACAGTGGTACTATGTACCGTATCTTTCCTTTCGACCAATCCGCACGCGGCACCCGCTCGACTGATCGGATTGGCCGGTCCATCTCGGATTGGCCGGTCAACGTGCTTCAATGACCGCGCCTCAGCCGTTACAGCGCCATACAAACCATCCGTGAAACCGCTCCCTCTGCTGCCAACATTACAGCACACCACCAGCCTCAACAGACAGCGCCAGCAGCTCCAGTGCCGCTCGTCCCCATGGCGAAGAAGGAGTTCCACAAGGTGTACAATGCGCAGGCCAAGGGCGGCCGCATGCCCTCGCAGACGCAGGTCGTGCTGGGCACCATGGCGCTGGCGGCGCTGCTGCTGCTCGCGGAGCTGTCCATGCTGCACGGCAGCAGCGACGTGCCCCCCGACTACCTGCACGCAGCCATGAAGGAGGGCGAGGACTTCTACCCGGACGAGATCCTGCAGTCCAAGTGGGCGGACGAGGTGGACGAGGCCGACCTGGTGCACCTCAGCCTGCTGCACGAGGCCTGTCTCACCTACAAGGACAGTGTTGTGCCCTGGACCTACGGGCTCAACGGCCAGGTGGCCAAGCCCAGCGTGCTCATCGACAAGGACGACCCGGAGCTGCTCGAGAAGATGCGCCAGTGCCCCGACGTCGACATTTTCCTGCCGCTGGGCATCCGAGGCCACGGGTATTGCGAAGACTCCATAGCCTACACCAAGTGTACGTTGCTATCACGGAGGGAATTGGAGTGGCATTGTCAAGCGAGAAACTGACGCTACTTTTGCGTGTGTGGTTTTTATTATTTTTTTCCTGTTTTTCGCTGCAGTTTTGGAGTCACGGATGCTGCCCGCTTGGGCGATCGAGATGAAATATGTGGACAAAAAGACAGGCGAGACGTTCTCGTACCACGACTTGTGTCCGAAGACTCCGATGATCTTCCTCAACCACTACTGGGACGGCATCCCGGACTCACCCGATTGGCCAAAGTCAAAACCGCTGTACCTCATGCCGAATATTGAAATGTACGAGCTTACAGCTGAGCACTATTGGGGCGTGGACATGGTGCTGTGCAAGACGGCTATCTGTGCGCGCCGGGTTCGGCTCTGGTACGAACAGGAGGGCAACCCACGCCAAACGCAGGTGCTCTACACGAGGCATACGTCCTCGGATGTTGCAGCGTTGGCTAGGACTCGACTGGGGAAAGACACGATCAAGCCGAAAAATTGGTCCGATGTGCAGTTTATTCATGCTGTAGGTACCAGCGTGCAAAAGGGGACCAAACCTGTACTGAACTGCTGGCTGGAACGCCCAGACTTTCCACAATTGCATATATACATGCAAGAGGATGTCTACAATGGTAACATCAAGGACTACTACGGCGAAAAAATCAAAGGTACACAAGTGAAGTTGCACCTCGGGCGCGCTAGCGCTGACGATTTCGGCAAGATGATAGCCGAGTCAGCCTTTTTCCTGTGTACAAGCTTGCAGGAAGGTTACGGTCACTACATCAACCAGGCGCGAGCATCTGGCGCTGTTATTGTGTCAACTGATCTACCGCCGATGAACGAGTTTTTAAATGAAAAATCGGGCGTGCTAGTACCCGTGTCGCGTTGGGCGATTCAGGAGCAGATGCTTGGTGGGAATTACAAGGGAGAGCACGGGTTGAAGGGTGTAAGGGGCTTTACTGCGTCCCTGGAGGGTTCTCAAGTTTGCGAGGCTGTCGAGAAGGTATTAGCCATGACCCCGGCGGAGCGCGAGGCGATGGCGGCGCGGGCAAAAAAGCAGTACTTTATCGACTTAAACTTCTTTGCCTCCAAGATGAAGGAGCTGCGAGAAATCGCACGCGCTGGGCGACCCGCTCGCCTTCGCACGGAGTTGGGCGCAGAGTAGCTCAATGTCGTATAATGAAGTGAAACGGCAGAACGCGGCTGCTGTTGAAAGTCGCAGGAGAGCTGTATAGATCCCGCATACGTGACGGGTGTGAAGATAGGTAGAAGAGGGCTGGGCAATTGGTGCTAGGACGGCAACCGTGTATCTACAGAGGCCGGTAGGCCTGCACGCTAAATACGTATCAACATGTTGACTTCACATGAAGCTTGGGGCTGATAACGTACATGACATTGATATTACACGTGGGAAAACCTAGTCTCATATGGACACTTCAAAAATCGTTCGTACACTCACACAACCGGCGAGATCGCCACAAGCAGCACGCCTATTTTTCATAGCAGCAATCCTGTCTAGCAAAGGTATACCTACGAGTTTCTTGCCTAAATGCTCGCCATCCTGCAGCTACATGTACGTACAGTCACGGCAATGGCGAGCGTCGAGCGGTTGCCCGACATGTTCTTTCTCTGCGCACATGTCCTGTAGCCGAACACAGACGTCCCGTTTATGCGTTAAATCGATCGGCTTGTGCAGGATTGATGCACTTTGTGTACGGTTTGTGTGCGCCAATGCCACCGCTGCGAAAATGATGCGACCGGCGCTGCCTTGGCATTCTGCAAAGACCGCCGCAAGACGCAAGAGCCCAAGAAGAAGAAGAAGAAGAAGAAGCTCAAGAAAGTCAGCGAGCCAGTCGCCGTTCGAATCTCCAGCCACCGGAACAGCTCGATGCAAAGTGACAGCAAGTCCATGTGGTGCAACCCCGACACCCACAACCCCGAGCCAGACCCGCCCATGGAGACCGAGAGCGACCGCTTGGGCGTGCGCACGCTGCTGTCGCTGCACGCGCCGCCAATCTTGCGCTCGCCACAGGAGAAGGAGGCGGCCAGGCACTTTGACATGCACAACAGCGTCATCTCGCTGCTGAGCACGAGTCCGGGCAGCTCCAGTAGCGACACCGGCAGCACTGGCACGGACAACAGCTTCGGCCCGCACTACGTGGCCAGGCCGCACAGCAGCCTGGAGGTCACGTCCGAGCCCATGCTGCATCGAATGTCCAGTGTGAGCCTCATGGAGATCGCCGACGCTCGAAGAGCTGTGACCGACGAGGACAAGGAGGACGGAGAGGTCAGTGAAGGGAGCCTGCACGACATCAAGCACCCCATGCCGGCTCATGACGCTCACTTGGCAATCCGACCGCCTGGTGCAAGGGTGGAGTATCTGGATGAGTCGGACGACGATGGGGCTTATGTCCGAGACGTGAAGATGCCGATCCCGCTGAACACCATGACTCAGGAGAAGGTACATCGCAAGCGTCCGGTGCCTTCGCCAGCGAGCGGTCGGTGTACTCCGAATGGGACCCAGTATTCGTGGCAAGAACCGTCACCTCTGCCTGCTATGAAAAAGCCCTTCGCTCGTCGAGACCCATTTCCGGACGATGCCTGCTTGTCAACACCCACCGGCGGCAAGAGTTCAATGTTGGCGAAGCTCGCGAGCAATCTGCTCCATCAGCTTGAGAACGAGCCAGCGGGCACGCTGCTGGTGTATCAGCCTTCATGTCTCGATCACCACAACGACTCGCACCAAGAAAGCCGCCAGCGACTGTGCGTGCTGGGTGGCCCAGAAGGCGTGCTGCACAAAGAACGGTTCAAAGATCTCAAGTGGGCCAACCTGAACGAGCTGCGTCCAGCGCGACTGAACGACATATTGCGTGTACACACGATGGAGTACATTCAGCACCTTGAGCGTGCGTGTGGTAACCTCCCTGAGCAGAGCAAGGAATATCTGGTTGGAACGCTATATGACAAAAACAGCAAAACTGGTGGCAAGGAACTCACATTTGCAGAATGGCTGCAGGTAAGTGAACAACCTTAAACTGTGTTGATGAAGCTGTATTGACAATTTTTTGTGGACATGTAGACTGAGCGTGCGCTGAAGTGCTTTGGCGTCGAAGACCAGCCGTCGGGTGGGAGCTTCGACATGGATTCACCAATTTCAAAAAGCAGTTATATGGCTGCTCGTATGGCTGCTGGGGCGGTATGCCACGCTATTGATAAAGTGCTCAACAACGAGACAAAGTACGTCCAATTGGGTGTTATCAACACTTTGCATCAGGTTCGATGTCTGAACTATACTGGTGGTGCTTGTTTATAGAAATGCGTTTGTTGTTGTGCGACCTCCTGGGCATCATGCGGGTCCCAATGGGTGCGTTGAAGGTGAGGGTTTTCACCTCCGCCCCGAGATGTGCACCTGTGGCTTTTGCCTGATCAATAATGTGTGCATTGGAGCCTCGTACGCGATGAGCAACTACTGCGCACCGTATTACACCCCGCCAGTTGTAACAGGTATGGGTTCGGGCTCTTTGATAGAGTCGAGGAAGCGCGTGAGTGTCCAACGCATTGCCATCGTGGACTTCGATATTCACCATGGCAATGGCACAGAGGAAGTTATCCGCAACCTGATCCCACACAAACAGAACTACCCACTTCCACCAAGCTGGGCTCCTGTGCAGTTCTCGTCGTACAAGCCTTGGCGAGATGAAAAGGACACTGAAAACGTGTTTTTCGCGTCGATTCACTTATACGACGACGACAACTTCTACCCATGCTCAGGCGTTGGTCCGCACGGCTGCTCTCCGGAGCTTGAAAACAGCAAGAACATCATCAACCTCCCACTAAAGGTGCTGGGTCCCAAGTATCTGGACGAGAGGTTGAAGCTGACATCCAAGGCCAAGCGGTCGCTTATGGAGGAGTCGTCCAAGTCCTTCCGTGACACTGTCACTCAAAAGCTCATCCCCGCACTGACCAAGTTCCGGCCAGACCTCATTATGCTGTCCGCCGGCTTCGATGGCCACGCCGACGACTTCTACTATTTCTTGAGCGAGGATGACTACGGCTGGATCACAGAGCAGGTCGCTGCCGTCGCCGAAGAGTGCGTATTGCTCCCCTGTCGATGAGCTATTGAGCATAACGCTAACCTTTGTATGTCGCTGCGTGCAGCTGCTGCGACGGCCGCATCGTGTCGGTGCTGGAAGGCGGCTACAACGTGGTTCCGTCCAAGTTCCAGCGGTCGCGGACCAAGGCGCGCAAGAACTCCACGTCCAACTTCCACTATGCCGCCAAGATGCACAACCGCCCCGTGGACGAGGAGCTCAACACGTACGGCTCACTGGCGCGGTCGGTGGCGTCACACGTCACAGCTCTGCTGCGCGCGTCACAGAACTAAGTATGTTGTATGTAGCCATTTCTAAACGGTCTTAAGTGCGAAACATTCTTACCCGAAAGTTCTGGATCCGTAATTTACGGGCGGTCGTTTCGGGAATCTATCGGTAATTTACGGGGCGTCTCTTTCGAGCCAAAGGCGGAGGGGAACATTCGAGCTTTTCGCCCGTTGGATCGGGAGCTACAGAGAGTCACGGGACGAGGCAGCGAGACGCAGGCGCCATGTCGGAGCGCAAGGCGGTGATCAAGAACGCGGACATGCACGAGGACATGCAGCAGGACGCCGTGGACTGCGCCAGCCAGGCGCTGGAGAAGTACAACATCGAGAAGGACATCGCCGCCTTCATCAAGAAGGAGTTCGACAAGAAGTACAACCCCACGTGGCACTGCATCGTGGGCCGCAACTTCGGCTCGTACGTGACGCACGAGACCAAGCACTTCATCTACTTCTACCTGGGGCAGGTGGCCATCCTGCTCTTCAAGTCCGGCTGAGACCGGCGAGGGGGAGCCACCCACCCACCCGACACCGGAAGCGGCGCGCCAACGGACTGCCGACCACGTTTTAGCGCAGAGCGGTGGAGGATGCGTGTACTAATATATCGCCGTGGCCGGCGTCGCCGCGCGCGTTGAAGGTGCAAATTCAGCGGTTTTACTTGCAGTTCGTAACGTTCTGGCAGGGTCGTCCTGACGGCAAAGAGACTTGTTGTGGTACATGTATTGGCATTAGCTACTTATCTATCTACATGAGGCTACACTTCTCCTGGTCGCCGCCTGTGCGTCCTGCAGCTACAGCGGCGGTGTGCGCCGTCTCGGCGTGCTGGATGAGAGCGGCGAGGTTCGGGAACACTGCGCGGCACTGCGGACACACCTCGCTGCCCTCCGGAACGCCGGAAGTTGCAGCGGCGCGAGCTGCAGGCTGCGACGTAGCGGCCGACGCCCGTCTGGAGTCAGACGAGTCCGGGTGCGCGCGATTTACGTGCGCAATGAGCTGACTCACGTACGCGAACTTCTGCTGGCACATGGGGCACTCCTCGGAGCTGGCGGTGATGGCGCTGGTCGCCGCCTTGGCGTTCTGCACCATCGAAGACACCGCCGACTTGGTGCCATTGACCACCGACGCAGCCGCTTGCTGCGCGTTCTTGTGGAACTGTGCGGCCGACGTCTGCTTGGGCTTGGGCCCGCTGTGGCTCCTGGCCTTGGCGCCGAAGCCGCCGATCCACTGCTGCCTCTGCGCTTGGCGCTTGCTCTCGCACGCGTGGTCGGCCTCGAACCTGTGCTTGAGACACACGTCCTGGCTGCACTTGCTGCAGTGGAACTGGTTGGAGGTGAGCAGCACGTCTCGGCAGCCGTCGGCGGCGCAGCGCTTCTTCTTGGGCTTCTTGGGCTTCTGCTGCTGCTGGAACTTCTCGCGCGTGCACTGGCCCACGCGCACGTGCTGCTCCCACACGGCGTTGACGTCCTGCTCGGCCGTCCAGCGGATCATCTGCTTGCACACGGGGCACTGCACCACGCGGCGGTCGTGGCTGCCGGCCTTGGGGCACTCGTGCGCGTCGTAGCTGCGGTGCTCCAGGCAGAACACGCCGGCGCAGCAGTCGCACGTGAAGGGCAGGAAGTCCTGCTGGTGGCAGGCCGGCACGCTGCAGTGCGCGCCGATGTCCATTCTAACGCGCGTTTAATTGGGGGCCTCTCCGCCTAACGCGTCGGAACGTTGCGGATTGAATTATGAGCGTCGAGAGGGAGAGTTCAACTGCCTGGAAGCCTCCGCTTTAGTGTCTCCAGGTCGGTATATCCAGGCGCTGTTCGCTGGATTTTCCCCAGTCGAAGACTCTCGAACGTCGTCTGCGACACGCGCGACGTCCGTAATCCAAGGGAAACACGGTAGAGCCGTCTTTTCCGCCAATCAGCGCGATGCAGGGCACTAAAGCGGGGCTCTCAAACTCCACCGCTCGTCCAGTGGAGACCGCACGTCAACGGACGCACCGCAACGCTCGCCATGGCGCTCTTCCGGTACGTTCGCCGCGCCGTACGCGCGCCCCGACGCGCCCCCGTCTTCCCTCTCCGCGTGCATCTTGTCCGCCTGCGTCTCCTCTCTCTAACGCACCCACTCTCGCCCTCCGGTTCGCCCCCTTCGCCGCGAAATCCGCGCGCACAGATCCCTCGCCCGCCAGTTCAAGGCTCTGACCGTCGCGGCGCCGCGCGTGGCCGCGCCGACGCCCGCGCAGGCCCCGCGCTTCGCCGCCCTGGCCGCGCCGCGCACCGCGTCCCCGGCGCTGTCACTGCTGTCGCTGCGCGCGGCCGTCGCGTTCCCGCAGCTGCAGGTGCGCGCCATGGGCTACAAGCTCAAGACCAAGGCGTCGGTCAAGAAGCGCTTCAAGGTCAACAGCAACGGCCTCGTGAAGCGCGCGCAGGCCAACAAGCGCCACATCGCCACCAAGAAGACGCGCGAGCGCATCCGCCGCCTCGGCAAGCCCGTGTTCGTGCAGGGCAAGATCCGCAAGAACGTGCTGCGGATGCTCGGCAAGTAGGCGCCGCTGGCTGTGTAGATAGAGGCGCGCGACTCGCCGTCAAGTCGACGCCGGCCGGAGACGCCGGCGGTGAATATGGAGTTGGCTCGGAGTTTGGCTTTGTGGCGATTGCAGTGACTCGACTTGCAGGTGCAGGTGGTGGTGGTGGATGGGGGGACATGCTGCTGCTGTGTGTGTTTCTCTTTTTTTGTTACTGTTGATGCAGGGAGCTACTTAGTTCAGGGGATGCAGGTTTGGGCGCTGCTTCTGGGGCTGATTATGGTGCGCGAGCGCGCGCAGCTCCAGCATGCGCAGCTTAAACAGCCTCGCGTCCTCGTTGTACCGACGTCGAGCTTGAGTTGCAAGCTTCCAGCGGCTGTCGACGGATGTAGATCCGTACGCTTTGATCACTGCGATGCAGAGGTCGGAACTGCGGTAGGACGCTTCTGGCGCTGGCAGCAGCAATGAATCGTCCGGCATCGGGCTTCCGATCGGGTCGGAGGTGGAGAAAAACACCCCCCCAGAGCCTGAGAGCAGCTCGTCCTTCGGGTAGCCATCTCTTGTCACGATAACACCTCCCGATGCACGTGCAAGGTGGAGACAGTCGTCTTGTGCAGTAGGGCAAACGAAAAACGTGGAGTTGCTGAAGATCCTCGCGAACAGGAGCTCGTCAAAGATCTGGATCTGGGTGACTGTGCTACCAGCGATCGCTTTGTGCATCCTCGCGCCGTCACTCGGCTGACCGTTGTACTCTTCTTTCAGCAGGAACACATCCAGCGGTGGCAGAACATCCTTGTGCTTGCTCCAGCACTTGATCACATCCTTCGTCGTGTTGGACTCAATGTCCCAGGTCGTGTGCGCGAACCCCCCGTCGACGAAGTGCGTGCTGTTCTTCTCTGGCACTGCTTCATCCCCGAGAATCCGCCGCGCATAGTTCGCCGGATCCGCCGTCACCTGACTCGTGTAGAGCACTCGAGTCTTCCTGGCATCTCCCTCGCGCCCCAGAAAGCTCGTCACGTCCTGGTAGCACTGCGTCGTCTGGCACAGCACGGCGTCCGTGAGATCCAACACCGAGCGGGTGAATCCTTCAGCCCGAGTCTCGGCATTATCTCCACGGCCCACCCCGGGCGCCAGTAGATACACGGGCTTGGTGGCCGGCCACGCCGCGTGCTTCGTCAGCTTGAGCACGTGCTCAGGCGACAGGAAGAGCATCGGCGTGTCTGGACAGAGCTGGAAGTAGCTGGTGCTCTGCCTCGAGACGATGTCGTACATGACGGCGTCGAACGCCCAGTCCGGCAGCAGTCTCGAGTGCAGGAACTTGAGCGGCCCCGCGACGGCGGCACACCCCGCCAGGCCTCGAGCTGCTGCCGGCATGTAGATATCCACGTCGGGGCATTGGCGCAGCTCGTCTACAAGTCGCGGGTCTCGTTCGTGATACACCGCGGAGCTGAAGTGCGCGCTGGGCTCGAGAGAGCTGACGCTGCCCGGAGCAGCGAACGACACCGGCAGCACGACGTCCTTCTCCGCGCTGCACGCGGTCTGGAGGTAGCTGAGGTGCAGCAGGTCGTCGGACGCCACGTCCGACTCGAGCTCGTCGAATGCCGAGAGGAAGGACCGCTGGGTGTGCAGTGCCACGAGCTCCCACGCCACCGACAAGATCCCGACGGCCATGAGCAGCGCCACGAGCGCCTGCAACCAGGTGTAGTCGTGGCCCAGAGACCTCGACAGCGACCTCTTGTGCATTGATGTGGGCGGTTGAAAGGGTCTTGACGGCCTTGAAGCTGCTCGATGAGTGAAGGGCGAGATGCGGTGGGAGGTGATCGGTTACCGTGGGTCTGTAACGACGCGTGGGTTACCGCTGCACGATGGCTCCAGAAGTGATATCTTTCATCTAGGAGCGGGGAGGTTCCGGGTGGAGGCGCACATTGCATGGAGAACGTGCAAGTCTGTGGAATTGGCATGCTATGTCAGCTCTACCTGCATGTTTGTCTCCGAGTTGGGTAGAGAAAGAAGCATTTGTCAGTTTCTGTGGAAGATCGGGGGGGGGCAGTTGTTGCCATGGTCTTGGATGGGGTTCTGGGAAAGGACCTCAGCCACTCAGCCGAACGACAGACAAATACGACGTGCTCGATGGCTTGTGACTGCAAATAATCACCAGCTCGTCGTCCTTCTGCAGGCGCGTGACCGCGTTCAGGGGTGTTAAACAAGGGCAGTCCTTTAACCCCCCAGCGTACGCAATTTGAAGGCTCATTCCATTCTTCATCAGCTCCGTGTTGCAGTTGATTTCCGGTGTGGATGCCACAATGGCGCCGATGCTGTAAATGACAGGTTGTAAAACCGTGACGATGTCATCTTCGCTGTTCACATTGAAATCATCGGGTACGAACTTATGCCACCAAAGCCTTCCGTTAACTCTTGATTCGGCGGCAAGTTGCACAATTGCAGCATTACAGGTGGACAAACGATCCGCTTGAAGTTTGTCGAGTTTTTTCTCGTGGTCTCGTAGTTTTGATTCCAGAATGTCGATCCGCTCCACCGAGACAGGCTCGAGCTCAAACTGGGATTCCATGACCCATTCCGAGCGAAGTACTCAGACAATTAAAGCAAACTCTAAGCGTACTGCATTATCTTTTAACATTGCCAGCTTCTGCTGCACCTGAGGTGAGGAATCGGTGTCACTGGCGTCACAAAATAACTACGAAGACAAAGTATGATTTGTAGGTAAGGGCCTCGTTGCTTTTGATGTGATGCATAGGAAATATTGTGTCCTACCTTGACATAGTCCGATGCTGATGCGCCCGTAATTGAGTTGCATACTGCGATGTAGGCAGATTTACGTGTATCTGCCTTGTACCTGCGTTGCATCGAATCAACATTACAAATCGAAGAGAGGGTCCCCAGACGTGTTGAAAGTAGAAAAAATACCCCCCACCTAGATATCGTCTGCTGTCGCCATCTTGCGATAAGAAAGTTTGTGTTGGCTAACTGGGGATGCGGTCTCGGATCGCGTCGCATCCAACCATGATTCCCCAGCAATCAAGCAGTCATGATGTAAAGAATTTGATGCGTTGTAGGGCAAAAGACAGTGTTCCAATGCTTCAATCAATGAGATCCAACTTCCACTTTCATTTTCAGTTATTTTTGTTTTCGATTGCTTGTCGGATTTGGGGCGTGCCGTCAGGCACAATGAATAAGCTGGCATTATCGCGACTTCAAGCCAGGGCGAGGAGGGTTAACGGCTTGTGCGAGGGCTGGAAACTCTGACTAACGCTAGCCTTAGCTACGACTTGCTGCTTGCGTTGGTTTCATCCTTACCACTTCCCAAAACGTTATTTTCACCCGCTGCGCGGCTGAAAATCTTCATTTACTTTTTAGTGATTGTGAAAAAAATGCCGTAACCACACACTACTAGACTTCCCTTTAGTTTCCTAAGCGTGCCAAGGATAGGTAGGATGTATCCGAGACGGCACAGTCACACGTGACTGCCAAGACATCGCCGTCATCGATTTCTGCAATGGCGTTCAACGATATTGAACCGTAGAACTCTTTCGAAAGAAAACTGTAGCAGACCTGGATACAGGTGTCATTCTTCAGCAGTTTCACTGCAGTAGAATCACCAGAGATACCAGTGACGTTAACGCAGATGCTGTAAACGCCTTCGCACAATACTGCCACAGTACCGTCATTAGCCACGTCAAAACTATCAGTCAACGTTGTTCCAAATCAAACGAGAGTGAACGTTCTTCGAGGTGGTTCGTAGCAGAATATATGTAAGGACATGACTTCTCTCAGCATGCAGCCTAAGCCTGTCCAAATGCCTCCGTTGATCCCGTAGCTTCGACTGGAAAACGTCGATTCGCTCAACCGAGACTGGATCGAGATCAAAAACAAACTTTGCCACTCTCGTCGAGCGCAAAACAGGAATTTTTATAGTAAAAATCAAGCGAAGCGTTTAACCACTCAAAAGAACCATTTCTCGCTGTGCATCGTCGGACTTGTTGAGAATAGAGCTCAGCACATCTTGGAAACACTATATACATGTACGCATAAGTGAATTGCCTCAACTACAACACGAATCGTTCCACAAACACTGACCTCGAGATAGTCATTCTCCTCCGCGTCAGTAATTGAGTTTCCAGATGTAAGATAGTCACACTTGGTGATGTCCCCCTTGTACCTGTGGGAAACAGCAACACCCTCATTAGTTATTATACAAAAGACTGCCTTGTTGATAGTGTACCATTGTTTTTTGCTGGCTCGACCTTCCATCCAGATGCTCATCTTGTCGTTTTTGAGGCTCAGTATATAGCGAAAGGTGGGCGGCGGTGACGGGGCAAACCTAGTCACTCCCTCATAGCCAGCATCTCGAGAAGACGTCATGATAACTCTGGACTTTTCTTCTGTCGACAGAATGTATTGTGAGCCTCGACGCAAAGCTATTTTGCTAACTGTGTCTCGTTTTGCTAACGGTTGTGGTGAACTTTGGTATCTCTTTTTGCTAACGGTGGTGTTGAAGTTTGGTAATAAATGCCTTTCTCAAAAGCTACATCGAGGAAAAGACCGGGAATTCCTCACAAGATATGGAATTCCTTGCTCCTGCGCCACCTTGTTGCTGTGGTTTTGAGGTCAAGGGCAACAAAATGTGTAACTACGCTAGAGGATCGCGCTTCTAACAAGCATGGTACGAGCTAGAGTGTACAATTGGTCCAGGTTCTGTTTGTTTGCTCTTTTTTAGGACGTGGAAATATTGGCGCAGAACACTCAGATTCCATGCATGGAATAATCCTGTCTCAGATAAGTGTAGTTGAACATCAACACTGCCGTTAGGTTAGGTACAAGTCCATCAGCAAGTCTCTTCTTCACAATTCATTTTGATCGCTAAGAAGCAGTGCGTTGTGCGCATGCTTTGGTCCCGCTGCCCGAACGATCCTATCATGCCGTCTTCGCAGGAAATTGAATTTGAGGGTGTAACCACGTTTCCCTCGCCACCAGCAGCGTCTTTCCGCTACGTTATTCAGCTCAAAAGAAGACAAGATGAGTATCTGGATGGAAGACAGGAAAAGCAAGAAGCAATGGTATGGTATGCTTTCATGCTATCAGAAGCTCATCCGTTTAATGCAAACTTCGAAGTAGATGCTAACGCAATATCCCGGCCATCCAGGTATAGGAGCGGTATGACCAAATCCGACTACATAACGGCTGCGAACGTGGTTACTGACGCAGAGATGGTCGACTATCTCGAGGTATATGATATAAAGCTTGAACATAAGCTGTAACGAAGGAAGGCTAACCATAGACGTATGATAGTGCTTCGGAGATGCACTCAACTGTGAGCTTGGGAGTTCGAGCGAAGCACTACGTGAGGTGAAGCTCATGAAGGGAGGGGCACTTCAGTTGCGGTTTACTGTTCAAATTCGACTTCTTCGGTCGATGAGGGTGGCAGCGTATACTTTCAACCTTGACCCCGTGTCGGTCGAGCGAATTGATGTCCTCGAGTCCAAATTACGAGATCAGCAGGACGAGCTAGAGCGTCTACGTGGAGATTTCGACGCTGGACAAAAACTGGCGTTTATTCAACTCAAAAGCGTCAAGCAAAAATGCAAGCAGCTCGTATCTGCAGTGGGACGAGGTTGTTCAGTCGAGCAACTTCGAAGTGAACAAAGAGCTCGGTGTGGTAACAGTTCACCGCTCAGGGGTGTATAGTGTTGCTGCAATGGTGAACTGTGTACCATACCGAAGCAACCATGATTTTAAAAGTATCTCGCTGTTAAGTAACAGCAAGGTAGCGCTGGTCATCCCCTCTCCATTTAAGAATTACGCCCAAGGCTTCTCAATGTTGAGCACCATGATTCGGCTGAACAAAGGCGATTTTCTGATAATCAAATGTGACTCGGCCGTCACGGAAACGTCTTACTTATCAATTGCTTGGCTTGGCCGTTAAGACTTCTGGAAAGTGGAGATGGCCCACTTTTTTATCTCTCGTGTTCTACCATTACTGCAGTAATGAATACTACCGTAGTATTCTGCTAGTTTTTCTACTCTTTCCCGTTCCGACACCGCACTCGCAGGTTAAGGGATACCCTATACTGTAGAATGGTTTTGATGATCACAGGAACTGACCCGAGTTCGAAGCCTGCTGCTGTCACGACAACTGATCCGCCCTAGCTCCCATCCTTCCGCCTGCGGGTTGAAGTTAAAGCGGAGTATATCTGCACAGCGTGCTACCTGCACTAACGACCTGTATCCTGCTCCCAACGGCGTCTCGCCGCTGCACCTGCTTTCCATCCCGCTGCTGCCTGTACCTGCAACGCGCACAGCACCCCCACGCAGGCTCGGGAGCAAGCAAAAGAGTGTTTTCAGGACTAAAATACGACCATGGCTTTGATTTGAGGCACTACCGAGCTGGCCCTGCGTGCTGCCGCCGTCGGTGGGTCGGCGCGCAGCGGCGCAGGCCTCGTCGCGGCGGCACCTGTCCACCTCGCCCCAGTCCTCGCAGCTCGTGCCAAGAGCGATCCGATTACCACGTCGCGAAGCAGCAGCGCCGCGCGACTGCCCGAGCGGCAGCTCCGAGCCAGCCAGCCGAGGACGCTAACGCCGCCGGGCGCCTAGTACTGGTGGCCGGTGGACTTCTTCTTCTCGCCGAGCTCGAAGTGCTTGGTGCGCTTCATGGGCAGCTGCTTCTTGGTCTTGCACTCCTTGCACTCCATGCGCAGCGTGATCTTCTTGGTGGTCTTGGCCTTCTTGTGGAAGACGGGCTTGGTCTGACCACCGAACCCCTTCTGCTTGTCGTTATAACGACGCGCTCCCTGGGCGTACTTGGAGGCCTTGCCGGCCTTGTACTGGGTGATCTTGTGCACCGTGTGCTTCTGGCACTTCTTGCCCTTGCAAAAGGTGCGGCGTTCCTTCGGCATGTTCACCATGGTTGCTGAGGTCTGCGGGTGGGGGGACGCAGGGGGAAGGGGAAACGCACAACGGCCGAGTTAGTAGAGAGCGCGCGCGCCGAGCGGCCATGCGCCATGCGCAGCTGCCTTGCTGCTGCCTACCTGTCTTCTAGTCCGATTTCAGAAATTACGAGCCCAGTGAAAAAGCCGCCGCTTTGGAGCCCCGCGACAGCCAGTGGTTGGCTGCTGGGACGCGCCGTAAAAACGGTGCGGCTTTTTACGGCGTAATTACGCACGTACCGAGGGACGGGTACAGTGGTGTGGCGCACGTGAGAAGCGCGCTTCAAGGGGAGATGGAATGGAAGTTGCCTTTTTTTTCGAGGTTGCCTGCCTGCCACCTGCGCTGACCAAATGCGCGCGGGAGTGATAGTAATGCTTGGAGGAAGGTTTTGTAGTGTATGTACATACGATGGTATTTGCTATTTTTATTGTGTTTGTTAAAGGAGGAGGTGAATGTCGAGGGCGGACGAGTTCGTGCGGCGCGGCAGCACGCGGCGATTCGGTTTCTGCGGATCGCGAGTCAAATCGCGCGGGCGGCCTCTTCGACGCGTCGCGGCGCCAAAGTCGAGGCCCGCTCCATCGGTGCGTCCGCAACCGCGCAACGGGCAGCACATGGCGTCGTGCTCTTTCCTGCCGTCAACACTGAAGTTGAATCGGGCGTGACGTCACGACCGCTCCCAACCGAATTGCGATATCGCGATGCCTGACGTCGCGGGCAGAGCTGCGAGGACTGGCGCTAATAGATTCCGAATAAGAATACCATTATTAATAATACAAAAGTCTTTAACATTACTGCTCCACAAAGTCTTTGGGAATGGGTGGGCGAGCGAACGGCAACCGGAGTCAAGTCAGTGCAGTCCGCCCTATGGGCCACGGGCGCGTCTCATTCGCCCAAATCCAGCGCCGGTCGATCGCTGATTGGGCGATTGTCTTCTCAGTCCTACCCCTCGACTAAAAATAACAGCCCCGAAGCTCAAAACCGCAAGCTGCACGCACATACGGCAAGAGGCGAGCTGTACGCGACGGCCCCTCGACGCGCGTCGGCAGCTTGTACCTGCGCGGCGGGGCGTCAGCGATCGCTGCGACCGCATTCATCTTCTGCGCGCGCGCGCGCTCTGTCGATCGGCTGCCGGCTCGCGCCCAGAATCGCTCTGTGAGGCTCAGAATCCGGGGAAGAACGACGTCGCCATGGGCAATTCCGAGTCCCGGGACGCCTCGTCCTCCGGCTCGAGCTCCGCGCGCCCCGTGCGGCGGTCGCTGCCCCCGCAGTCAAGTGTGGACCCCTCGGACGTGGATGGGCCTGGAATTCGCGGCGAGCGCCGCTCGGCGTCCATGCCCAATGAGCGCGACGTCGCTGCGGCGGCGAGTCGGCGCCACGTGCCGCGGCCGCGGCGTTCGCGGCGCCCTCCGAGCAGCGCCAGCTCCAGCAGTGACGAGAGGCTGCAGGGAGAAAGAGGAGGCATCGAGAGAGGGCAGCAGGCCACGGAGGAGACGTCGTCGCAGCTCAGCTACTGGTACCTGATCAAGCACGGCTACACGGAGCTGGTGCACCTCATCATCCGGCCGCCGCGCACGGACTACCACCAGGAGGATCTTGGGCCGGGCCAGTTCTCCTTCGCGGGTCGGGCTTTCGTGAGGGAGGATTTTGTCGTGGTGAACGATCGCAGGCAGAAGCTCGTGTGCTCGCATTGGCGGCCGGCGCCGTCGTCTACTCCTCCTTCGGCGCAGCAGTTGATGCCGTGCGTCGTCTATTTGCACGGCAACTCTTCGTGTCGGCTGGAGGTGCTGGGAGTGCTGCGGACGTGTCTGGCTGCTGGACTTACGGTCGCGGCGTTTGATACGGCGGGCTGTGGTAAGTCGGATGGGGAGTACATTTCCTTGGGATACTACGAGCGTGACGACTTAAGGGATGTGGTCGCGTATCTCCGGGCCAAAAGGAATGTTGGGGCTGTAGCGCTGTGGGGGCGGAGTATGGGGGCTGCGACAGCGCTGCTACATGCGGATAGAGACCCGTCGATTGCGGGTATTGTTGTGGATAGCGCTTTCGCTAGCCTTGAACAGCTTGTTGAAGAGGTGGTGGAACGTGGGCGTCAAGAAGGATTGACGCTACCCGGATTTTTGGTGAAGATTGTGCTCAAGTTTATACGCTCGTCGGTGAAGAAGCGAGCTCATTTTGATTTGCGACGGCTCGCACCGATAGATCACGCTCCCGTTTCTTTTGTGCCAGCACTGTTTGTGGCTGCAGAGCATGACTCGTTTATCGCACCACATCATAGTGACCAGATCTTCGCAGCTTACGGCGGCGATAAAAACCTCGTCAAGGTCGATGGAGACCATAACAGTTCGCGGCCGCAATTCTTGCTGGACTCGGCGGCAATTTTTCTCCAGACAGCGCTGCAAGTGGAAGCGACAGCAACTGCACAGCCAAGTGCTTTTGCTGATGGGCTCATTGCTGGTGGGGGGCGAGCTCCTTGGGAGGGAGCAATGGGCCGAACGTCGTCGCTCTCGATGTGTTCATCGCCTGCGTCTTCCTACCGAATGACTCAGGATATTGACGCGAGATATTCTGGTAAAACTTCGATGCTTGTACCAATGGAACCTTGGTCCTGCCCCTCGTGCACCTTCGTTAACCGGCCATTGTCGATGCAGGTAAGATATTCTTCGAGTTTTATCTATCGATATACTGGCCGCGTAATTAGCGTCTGATTCGTTTTCTTGTCAGTGTGAAATGTGCCGTAATATCTACCTTCCTGACGAGGATGAGGACGACGTCGATGATGCTGAAGATGAAGAAGATGATGTTTTATCTAGTGAAGCTGCACGTAGACGAGCTTTGACAACTGGGGGCGTTCGACCCCCTCCTGTCCCAACACAGACACGTGGTGGACCCTCTCGAAGACGGACAATGGAAACAGTGCCCTCGCCTAGTCCATCATTCGTGTCATCAACATCAGCTCAGCGGCCCGCCAGATCCGAACGATCAGTTGGTGTCGCGACAGTAACGACAGCACCGACGTCAATATCTTCACGGGCGTCATCCCCATAGGTCATAGGTTAGTCTTGCAGGTCCTTTCGCGTTTTTGAGTAGAACACCGCCACCACCAAGCGGCTTTGATGCCAGAGGAACCAACAGATTGGTGAGACCCAAGAGAAGAAAAATGGATGTTCTTCGCCGTCGCAACAATGAAGTGACTTCGCGCTCAGACTTTCGATACTTGTGTGCGATTGTATCCTCCGCTAAGTTGCAAAGTAACGTTGACTTTGCTGAACAACAAGATATTATAGCATTAGAACAAAACTACTGTAGAAACCGACACTATGTACGATGAAGAATAAACCTGAAAACACTGATCACTTTCTCCTCATGAGAAAGAAGTAGCTGCCGTTAAATAGGACCCAAGCGCCCACGACGTAGGCATACGCTGGAGTCAGTTCCCTCGTTGTAGCTGTCGAAGATGCGTGCGGGCCAATGCCGCTGCTGGTGAAACCCGCAGTATCGCTCGAATTGAAATCGCTACCCGAAGGGAAATCGCCGACACTATTGGAATTGCTGGCACTTCCGGGGCTGTCAGGGCTGCTGGCGCTGTTGGAGCTACCGGAGGCACTGGCGCTATTGGCATTACTGGGGCTGCTGGAGCTGCTTGAACCGCGGGTGTGAATCGCACTCCCTGTAGCTCCGGAGCTTGCAAGAGGTTCCACGGCAGTGCTAAGCTCAGGACTATCGCTGGAGCCCATCAAGCTGAAGTTCTCCAAATGCCTCGCCACCTCCATGACCGGAGCACCCACATCGTTCACCATGCCCTGCCGCGAGCTCCACAGATTGACAAGCTGGTTCAGCTGAAAGAACTCCCTAAACAAGCTTGCATTCGGAGCAATCGCTGCCGCATCCACACCTGTCGTCGCCACCAAGTCCTCCCGAATCCGCAGCAAGGTCTCTGCCAGAGATCTTACGCTGGCCAGCGACTGTCGGTACCTGCAGTCAGGCAGCCACGCCGCGTCGACCGCCTGCTTGATCCACGCAGCGCACTCGTCCGAGCTGCACAGTTTGGCCGTCTGCTCCTGTGACGGCACTAAAACCACAGCAGAAGGCTGCAGAAGCTGCTTCACGTCGTAACCTGCCGCGCTCTGTCTGCAAGGGCCCAGTGCTGCGTCCTGGAGGAACTCTCGGTCCACACGCGCGTTGACGGCTTCTGGACACTGCTGGACGCCTCCGAGCTGCGCGATCGCGTCCTCCACGTCGCCCCGCTGGCCCCACCACGTCACCAGCTGCGAGCCGGCGACGTACGAGTGCTCCGAGGGCTCCTGGTCCTGAGAAATGATGGGCTCGAGCGCGCTGGAGCTGGTCACAAGTGGCGCCCATAGGACGGCCAGCAGCGTCGCAACCACGAAGATTTTGGCGCTGCAACCAGCGTGACATCGTCTGCAGCGCACTCGACTTGCTGTTCCGTGCGGATTCGGCCGCTCCGTGGCGTAATTCCGCCGAGAACGCGCCATCCTCGCGGCAGTCGGGGGCCGAGCCGAATTGGTCGCCAGACTCGCGATATCTCGGTCAAAACGGGGCGTTGAGAGCCGTGCGAGGCGTCAAAATGAAGGCAAAACGCGCGGCTAGCGACGGGTGTGCGCCGCCGGGCGAGAGCTTGCGGCGGTCGTCCAGGAGAGGGCCGTCAAGAGAGCGCAGCGCGGAGAAGCGAGTGGGCGGCGGCCTGTCTGGTCTTGTCCCGAGTTTCGTCTGGCCGTCCTTTTCGTGATCGCACTTAGTCGGAGCCACCCAGCCACCCATATGCATTATCCGAGGTGAAAACTGGCACTCGTCATGGACGTTAGCGCGCGAGTTTAACCCAGTGTGGGTGATTACGGTTGGTCGAGGGTCACTTAAAACCCAGTTTGAAGCTGTGGGCTTTGAAAAGACAACTCCCACGCCATATGGGCTTTAATTTGGAGATGTGCATTTAGTACCTACTTAGTACGTGTAAAGGGGTCAAAGATCAACAATAACGCACATGCGCATACACACGTACCGGTACATGTCGTGCTCGATGTTGCAGTGCCCCGTGGCTCTCACGAGCCTTCCACATGACGCCAGGCTTTACTTCTCATGGCCAACTCGGCATGAAGCACTTCAACCTGTTCGCGTCGCTCCAAAGTCTCCTCTTCCATATTACCGCTGCACCGTCGCGGGTCTGTCCCCAGCGCACCCAGGAGCTTGGCATCTCATGGAAAACCGCTCCACCGAGCGCTAACGCCGGCCACCGTCCCCATTCGCGTCCGTTGTAACGTCCGTTTTATTTTCCAGAGCGGGAGCAAAGCGAGCTCGCACAGCAACGCCACTCTCGGACTTGACAGGTGGCGAGCGCCATGGGTAAGAAGGACAAGGCTTGGCCGCTGGACTACACGCGATGGATGCACTCGCTCGGTGCGCTGCTATTGGTGACCGGCGCCTGCTGCGTCGTGTGGGAATTGGCGGCGCTGCACGCGCAGAACGCCTTCTTCTCGGACGAGCTGCGGCCCCAGTTTTTCACGTTGATGGCGCCGGCGTCGGTGGCCAATTCGTCCGAATGGAAGGCCATCGATGGCAGCGTCAACGCTGAGGTGGCGTCCGACGACCTGCTGCACCTGAGCTACTTGGAGGCGGCGTGCCAAGTGGAGAACGACACGGTGCTGCCGTGGACGTTTGCAGCTCCGGGCAACGCCGCGGATCGGTCGTTCCCCAACCCGCAGACCAGCACGTCGCTGCTGCATCGCGGAGACCCGAGGCTGCTGGACGTGCTGCGAAAATGTCCTGACGTTGATATCTACCTGCCATCGGAGGATCGGGGCCCTTCTAGCTGTGGAGTCATTGCGGGACCGTTGAAGTACTTGCGCTCGCGACTGCTGCCCGACTGGGCGATGGAAGCTCAATTGTACGACATCGCCACACGACAGAAGACAAACTACTCGGATCTGTGTCCGCAGACGCCTATGCTGTTCTTGTCGCCTGATCATCTACTCAAGCTGGTAGACTCAGCGGCTTGGCCAAAGTCCAAGCCTGTATACCTCATGGCGCCGACTGTGGATTTCAATACCAAGCCGGCGTCCCATGCTGTCAACTTTACGAAGTCGGTTCTGAAGCTCACGGACGTCGTGCTCTGCAGAACCATGCGGTGCGACCAGGATATCAAACAGTTTTTGATGCGGCATACTATTGAGAGCAATGCTCAAAACGAGGATGATATGGTAAAGAGTACCAGGGTGCTCTACACGAGCCAGATCACACCAGATCCGGTCAACTTCGCGCGGAGGATGCGCGACGGAGAATCAGTGCAGAACAGTGTTGCGGATTATGCCTACACCCGCTTCGCCCACACGACGTGGAATGTTTCGTCGAAGGCCACGCAGGACGTGTTCAGCTGCTGGACTAACCACAAAACCGAGCTTCCGCCACTGGACGTGTATCTGCTGCGGGCTATACATGAAAACAAGAAAAACGATGGCTCGAGACTCTACAAACCGTTCCCGGGTGATAGCGATACGAAGGTGCAGGTCGTTGATGCGACCAAATTTTCCAAGCAGTTTGGAGATGCATCATTCTTTGTCTGTCCAGCAGCTGAAGACGATTGTCTCGACTTGGCACGAGCTTCTGGTGGTGTCATTGTGACAGCAGATGCTTATCCTATGAATGAGTTCGTGTCGGGGCCATCTGAGGGTGTTGTTTTTCCCACCCAGCAATCGACATCGCTACCCCAAACCGAGTATCATAGCTTGGTACCAGATGACTCATTGCTGCTACCACCACAACCACCAAACTATCGCAGCTCGGATCTCTGCTCAGCTGTGTTGAAGGTTCGTTCCTCGTTGAAGCTAAGTGATCGCAAGAACATTGGTTTGCAAACGCGTCGTTGCTTCCACGAAGACGCCAAGTACTTTATGCTGAGTATGCTCGAACTCCAAGGCTTCACTCACAATGTCCGCGCCCTTCGCGAGCTGGAGCAAGGCGAGGAGTCTCAAGTAAACCTTCGCCACCGTAACTAGATACGTAGTCAAGAAATCATTTAAGTAATAGGCTATACTGTTTTTCTCCACACGCACATCGGAACCGTGTTCACAAAAGTTTTGCTGGAGATACGTATTCGTGAAACGTCACGACCTGTTGCGACCCTGGAACAAAGGCCCTAGATAGGCCCTAGATACTGCTGCAAACGCATCTTGCTTGCGGAGTATTATATCACAATGCCTGAAGACTACCTAGGTGCGTGAACACGGCCCCAGCGATCTGCTGACTGATGAACACTGACGTGTTTGGGGGTGCATCCATTGAATAGTAAAATCTGGAGCAAAAAATATGCTGGCGACGGCGATCGCAGAGGTGCTAACACTGCGGCCTCGTGTTCCAGTAGCCTTTCTTGCTGCCCAGTACGTCCAGACGCATTCAGACACCTTTTGTCTGACCTCGACTTACGCTAAGCAATGTTGAGGGATACTTTGTAGTTTTCAAGGAATGGTGTCTAGCCGATCTGCTTCTGCGATATCCTGCCTACGTTCGTGCCATCCCAGCAGCCCATCGTTCCCCTCTGCAGTTGAGAAGGTGTTTCATGACCTAGCAGCTATTGAAACTACTCCTGTACTATCGAACAGTAGCAGCTCTGACAGTCTGTCAGCCCGATCGGGCTCAACAGCTAGCCAAGTTCCTGCCCCATGCCGAAAGGTGCGGGCAGGAGGACCTTCCACGATCAGTGAAGCTTCATTTTTGCAGCTTCTACAGCAGCTCAGTGTGGATTTCCCAAAGCACATTCAGACACGAGTTCTCGAAGCTGTGCTCTCTGGTACCAATACTGCGAGCACCAAGGAGTCACTCGCCACCCAAGGTGTTGGTCTTGTGAGGTTTCATCGAGGAGTCCAAGCATGCCTTCTTGTAGAAGAGCTTATCGACGCAGTTACGTTGCTGTTTCAATCATTGGAGTCACACAGCTCGGGTCTTGCTGGTCTATCCGGTGTTATTGCTGCAGACACGCTGATGAATGCGCTTCGATCAGCTGCGACGTCTCAATTTCCACGAGAGCTGACGTCAATGCTGACAGCTTTGCTTTCTCGATCTCTAGTCACTCGGCCAACGCTAGCTTTAGCAGACATGGCCAAGAGCGATGTTGATACCGACCTGGAAATTCAAACGAAAACCCACCTTTTACAGATCAATGAAGTCTACGACTTGCTCTTCGACCTTATTTTCCTCGATTAAAAAGAATCGACTAGAGCGTGTTGTACTAATCAATCAAATTACTTCAACTTATGGCGCTTCACGTTTTGCGCTGATTCTCAATACAATTGCCAAACGTTCTGTTAATCGTAAGCCTATGGCCTGGCATGCACAAACGGAGCTGTCAACTCGGACAACTTCAACTTTTGTTGGCCATTTTCGTCAAAGTTGCTTGGCTCCAGCCACCGTTCGTACGCCTCCTTCAGGCCAGCATTCCAGTCGCTATCAATCATGGAGAACCATGTCATATCGCGATTGCGGCCTTTGTACACAACCGCTTGGCGGAAGAGCCCTTCATAGGTGAATCCGTATCGAGTAGCGGCACCACGTGATGGCAGGTTGCAGCTATCACACTTCCACTCGTAACGGCGATACCCAAGCTTGAAAGCATTTGCAGCGAGGAGGTACATAGCTTCAGCCGCTGCAGAGGTCTTTTGGAGCCGTGGCGTGTAGTAAATGCGGCCAACCTCCATGACCCCGTGACTCGGATCGACGCGCATGTACGCGATCATTCCGACGCAGTGTCCGTCTACGACGATGGCGTAGATCTGCGGCTCGCGAGCCTTCTCCGTGCTATAGCAGTACTCTTCGAAAAGCTGGAGAATGGCCCATTGAGCATGTACGTCCAGCTTGTACCTTTCGGGTCGTCCGACTGAGCATCCCAGAAGTCTCGAGCGTGGCGAGCTGCGCTCAATGGTTCTAGCTGGCAGTAGCGTCCCGCCAATGTTGAATGGGGTGGGAACGGTGGAGGGCTCCAGTCTTTCATCGCAAACCCAGCCGGTTGGCCGAACTCATTGACATCATTCAAACTGCCCTCGGAATTCATTTCTTGCTTCGACATCTGCGTAGTAGAGCTGTGGCAATGGACGTAAGAGCAACGGTAGTGCTAACTAGTGCCAAAGGATAGCATATACGTACTGGAGATGCTCTTGTAGTCCAGTATGCAGAATAACGTTGAAGATTTTGATATCTTTGCTGCTGTACTGCAGACCGCTAGGTACGGGGTACATGTACTGTGCAGCAAATCGGGCCCTGGGTGCGGCCTGATATGTGTTCACATGCACGGTCACGTTGAACGGGATCAACCCTTCATCATCATGGTCTTAGTCAAGCCTCGGACGAGCTCAGGGTAGGGGAACTCAGTTTTGGGTGAAATCGTGCTCGTCGAAAAAACGTGAGCACGAAACTGCCACTTTTCGGGCTCGTTCCGCTTAAGTACGCGAGCAACGAGCTCGCTTCGTGCTCGTTCTTGTAGCTATCTTCCAGCGGAGAGCTCGTTGTCACGCGCATGTGATTGGTAGAAATTTGTGGAATCTATTCTGCGATCTTCGAAAGTCATTGAAATATATCCGAGCCGCACCGAAGCCGAACATCGAGCGAGATTCTGCTCTTCTTCTCGGCTTCCTTCGATATGCAGGTTCAGCACGCCGCACTCACCCCCCCCCTGCTGTAAGGCAGGCCATCGCGAACTTCCAATCTGCAGGGCCGTTCAAGGTGACCCCCCCCCACCGAATCCGAGAAGTCTTACATCTTTAAGTGGGGGGTTCGCGTTGAATTTCGGGACGACAACGGACAACTTACAACTCGATGGGCTTGCCTCGCGGATGAGTCCTGCAGAACCTCCGGGACCAACCTATTCACGATGTCTACAGGAAAGACCTCTCGGGCTGCAAGACACCTGCGGCTGGTTCATCATCTTCACTCGCCTAAAACCGACGTGGAGGTAGCGGGAAAACGAAAGCGTGACGCTGAAGTGGAGATGCTGCGCGCGTCGCCTCTATATGCAAAGAATCCTGCTCGGCTCAATTTGCTGTTGGAAACCCTTCGCATCAAAAACCACAATCTACCATTGAGGACGGGCGAGTACAATGAGTCTAAACTTATTGAAGCACTGGTAGTGAAGCAAGAGATGCAGACTGTCGTCAATGCTAAGCGCGTCAAGGACGCTATCGTCGAGTTATATCGATCGACTAAAGCTGAGATGTTGGAGTATCTTGCGGATAACCGTGAACATTACCCCATTTTCACGCTGGTCGCTGACTTCTGGACATGTAAAACGACTAGCGACAAGTTTCTAGGATTGCGTGTGTACCTCATCGACAAGGATTGGCGATTCACCTCCGTCGTCCTCGGGAGAAAAAAGTTCAATCCCTCCTACAGTGATCGCGACGGTGGAATTCGCAAGCCATTTAAGACATGGCTGACCAAAATGTTGGAGGACTTTGGATTAACGACAAGCGATTTTTACGGATCTGCCAGCGACTCTGGAGGTGATGTGAAGTACATGCTCTCTTCAGCATTAAATTTGAAGTGGGAGTGGTGTTTTGCGCACATGACACACGCTGCAACTAAAATGTCGTGTGGGGTAAACGGAAAGAAGAGCCGAGAAGCCAATCCTGACATGGCTGAACTGATCACGAAAATGACGCGGGTCATGACCCAAGTCAAGCTAGTATCTACAGCAGGTGACTTATTTTCCAAATTATGCAAGTCGAAGACAAAAGGTGCGTCCACTCGGCTTCTGGGGTACTCAACATCTCGGTTTTTGAGCATGACCAACGCAATGAAAAGAGTTCTTGCGAAGTGGCCTGCTATCGTTTCCTGGTATGAAGAGCGAGGACGTCAGGCTGTTCGCGATCGCAAACCGCCACCTGATTTCCCACTTGAGAGCCACCACATGTGCTGTCGATCCTCACGCCGATAGCTGATATTAAATTTAAGTGTCAAGCGGAGCGTGCGGAGCAAGTGGAAGTGCTGATGTGTTTATATATGAGTCGGATTGATGAACTGGGACACGATCAGCCTGTTCCTCACTATCTATCTACAGAAAAAAAAACCGGAGTGGATATCGGCAAGCTCACTAACCCCCTTAGCGTCGAAAACCCGGGATTTGTTACGCGATTCCCTGGATGAGCGGTTCTTCTCTCGGTACTACACGGATTCCAAGTTTGATACTTGTGATTTTGCGCTGGAGATGATGTTGAAGCTCCATCCAATCTACAAAGACACACAAGAATCGCTTAACCGTGCCGTCGTTATGTGTTGTCGGCAGCATGGCAAAACTGGACGGGATGCTGTGGAGAGGTTGAGGGAAGTGAACGCCAAGATTCGCTCGAATCTACTATCCCTACTGAAGTCCATTGCAGAGCCGCTAGAAGCTGCTGAGGAGCAAGCTGACTCATCAGTCGCACGCTTGAGCCGACTTGAAGCGCGGTTCGCTCCACGAGCTGCCAGACCAGCAACTACCAGCCGAGTTGATAGACGTGCAGAAGATGAACTGGATAGGTGGTTGGAGGACCCAATTGGGGTCCAACGCAATGCAGACATGACGCCGAAAGAGTCCATGCTTCAGTTTGGAAGAGACTCGAAGAGTCAGGTGAATACCGGCTTATCCCTAAAGCTGTCAGGGTTTATTCGCTATACCATCTTCTTCGTGTCAGCTTGAACGCGATTTCAGTGTCAGCGGAGAAATGGTATCACCCCAGCGTACCAGCTTAGCTGGAGATAGCATTGATATGTGCATCTTTTTGAATCGGAACCCCGAGTTTGTGAACTTGCTTCAGTGCGAAGAAATACCAAGGGGTCAGCACAAGTTGTACGCGCGCTCAAGTCTCGAGTTTGACATTGATCTCGACAGCTATCTGAACGATTTGGACTCTGATATTCTTGCTGAATTTGTGTCAAGTACTACTTTGTCCAGCGAATTGCTTGATGATGAGGAAGAGAAGTCGTCGCTGTGATTTCCGCATCGGAGGAGGTGCAGTTGGCGGTGGTGGTTCTAGAGCAATCGTCACATTACGCTGGTCTCGCTCGCTGCGGGTACTAGGGGCATTAGCAGTTTTTTTCGGTCTGGTGCGGCGACGCTGGGCAGCGGCGACTCCGTGGGCAGCGAATCAGGACCAGTGGGGGTGGTCAACGGGTCATTTACCGCGCGCAGCGGCAGCATTGTGTCTGTACCCGGAGGCAACAGTGTGGCGCGTCTGTGTATTGTTCGGTGTCATTGCCGAGCGGCTGTGTTGACGCGAGTG